>WNYA01001183.1:0-70302 GCA_019512145.1 Engystomops pustulosus
GTTCCCCCCCTATGTAATGTGCCCCCTCTGTGTCCTAACCATGTTGCTGCCACCTCCAGAATTTGCATTGTGCCAAAAACTTTGCGGCTTACTCCATGCTGCTACAACTGATGGTTTTTCTTCCTCCTGGAACACCCCTGTTGATTTTCCCTAATGCTGTTTTCACACCCTCCAACCACTGAGTTGCCACTTGTTTGTTTTTCCCCTTCATTCAATGTCAAAGAAAATGCAAGCAAGCAGAAGTGGATACAGAACACAGAGGACATGCAATATCCCATTACTGGTCATCCCTGTTTTTTGGAGTAACTCCTATTTTTTTTGCTTTAGGCAATACTGATGTGATTATTGACCAATTGAAAGCGGACACTGATAGGATGAAAGAAAGATGCAAAATGATCAGTGAATCAATGCAAATTACTGCCGCCACCATCTCTCCACTCTTTTGGGGGTGTCCTATATGTATCCGCGGTTTAACAGAACCTGTTATTTTGGGTCAGGTCGCCCAGGACATACATTATGAATAATTGTATTGGAACAGATACTGCAAATCTGTCTGTCAGGGCAACCGGAGTAATTGGCGAGCGTACGACGTCTCATGGCACCATTGAGTCCCAGGTGGGGCTGAACTGGAGGAGGAGGACATTGGGACACGAGGCAGAGTCTATGAAATTATTGGTTTTTTATACTCGGTTGACAAGAGAAGGAGGAGCAGGAGTCATACTAGAGGAGTATGAAGACGGCCACAGAAGCCTTTGGCATATACAGTGGTGATGGAGTCCTGGGTCCTCAGTTCCACTTGCACAGGTGGCCCGCAGCATGCTGCTTTGCCTAACTAGTGACAGCCGAATAGTCAACATGACGCATCGGTGTGCCTTTTTGTCTTTCCAACCACCTCTTGACCCCGCTATGGGTCCAAAAGTGGGTGTCCTTTTTTCCAGCTGAGCCGCAGAGGGATTGAGTACTATAGAGAAATACGTACTGTGAAGGACTTTGCCCTGGCCTTTTTTGTGCTACTTGTTCGACTTCTCTATCAGGTCTGACCGTGTGATTCCCTTGCATTCACATCAGCGCTCACATACTACTGGCCACGTTTGCTGGTGGGGAGATGGGGTGTAGTGAGCAGTACAGCCTCCATCAGCAGCAGCTTCAAGCCTGGCGTCCAATGAGCAGCTTCCTTCAACCTGCCTAGTTAGACAACTAAGACACCATTTAGACTCTGAGCAACTGATAACCAGGTAACGTTGCATGTGGAACCCCCTGTGTGCATTATGTTCTATTTTCACACAGCATGTAACACATTTAAACTTCTTATCAGTCCCCTTTTTTGTTAAGGTTCATTATTTTTGTTTGTGAATTCTGCAATTATGTCTGAGAAGTGCTGACATGCCCTATATACTGCGCACTGGAGTCCAATGATAAGGATTTAATGACATTTGCTATATATGTGAGGTCGGGTTTCCCATTGCAAACATTTTGTGCCCAATATTAAGTTTCATGTACTAACATATAGTTCATATAAAAAAATGTTTTCGTGTCCATGTGTTAGCCCATTTTTCTTTTTGCAAGTGACAAACTAGCACATTCATTTCAGTGGACCCATGCACCCAAATGTATTTTTCACAGATCTGGAGGCTGTAGAAAGGTCAGATCAAGACCTATCCCTACCAACATATGAGGCCCTTCCTTCTCATGTGTTTCATAGGTGTTATCTGCAGATCTGTGAGGAGGATGAAAAAGGTCAGAGCGGTACCTGTTCCTACCCGCATATGGGCCCTTCGCCTTCTCATGTGCTTTCAGAGGTGGTTATCTGCAGCTTTCCCTCCCTGCTAACCATGTGCCTTTCATGTTACTTCATAGAGGTGTTTGTAGGCATGTGGTACATATTTGCTGCTATTTAACACTGCGTCATCTCTTTAAGAGCTTAACAGCATTTACCAGCACTCACCATTGTTTGGGGATCTTACAAACGATGACATGTATTGGAAAACTAAACCTCACTCGATTGTTTCGGAGTATATGGGTGCACAGTAGAATATGGTTACTACACACACCATATATATAGAGAAAAGATAACTTGGCACTCCTTATAGGTCAAAAATTGAGGAGAATTTATTGAATTCAGAATAAACATTATAGCAATGCAAACAAAAATTATCATTTGAAACGTTTCGGGTCTTGTAATTCAGACCTTCATCAGGCACGGTTGCAAGTATAAGTAGAAATGGAGAAGAGATAGCTGAGGTGCAGGTGGAAAGGAGGAAACAAGTGGCCCCGCCGGAGAGATGAGCGCTCTCTGTTACTGACATGGACCTGGACCAGGATCACGCCTCCCAGTAAACACTTGCGATCAGTGCTGGCTGCAATCATGGGTGTGTTAACTAACTGCAATGTGTGCATTAACACTAATGTGTTGGGCGTGCTGTGTGACTCCATTTTGAGAAGGATTTGCACTCTCCAAGTTTCTATGTAACATGTTAAACATGGGGAATGACAGCAAGGAAATATAAAACTAACTAGTGACAAGCCTTCTAATTTACCAGCCCAGCAATTGCAACAATAATAATAGAACTCTTTATTAGAACAAATATAACGACACAAGACCTCAAAACATAAAAACACTTAAAAGGTGCAAGAAGCACACTGTACATGACTCGATGGAGGTCAGTAACATATAGTCAACCTCACAAACCCCTCTGGATGTTGAAATTTACATAGTGGTTATAGTAAACACATTTTGTAAACAAAAATGTTAACAAAAACAAGAGTATAATAACAAGTGAAGCAACCCTTACTATATAACCTGACAAAAGCCTATGTCAAATTCTTATGTAAACAAACTTTGTAAATAAAAGTCAACATGCAATACAGGTATAATAAACAAGTGAAGCAACCCTCACTAATAACCTGTCAGAAGCCTATGTCACAAGGTAAGTAAGGTCCAAGCACAGGCAAGGTATTACAGGAGGGTAAGATACCCAATTAGGTGATTACCTGGGTCCCCTGGCTGTATCTCTCCTGTTACACCTTGCCTGTGCTTGGACCTACTTACCTTGTGACATAAGGCCTTTCTGTAATTATTTTAGTGTCTATGGCCCAAATATAACATCACTTGGTGGTGCAGTACTCCACTTTTTTTGTATATACCATCATAATTTAGTTACGTGTTTTTGCATTTTTTTTTTTTAATAGATCAGGTTTTCAGGCTTTCTGTGGCTGGAAAGCCACCCAGGATCTTTCTTTGGGGAAAGTAGTATTAGTTCAATTCCAATTCGTGTTCAGCTGTTGGTTTGAGTGATTGGGGGGCTAAATCAGTCAGCTGCTGGGGGCGTGTCATTACGCCTTAATTCTGCCAGTTCCATAAGGGGTGCTGTCTCACTCTACTTGCCTTGGCTTTGTGTATCTGCTTGTTCACTTGACTATTCGCTTTGCATAGTTTATCTCACTTGCAGTGATCTTTTTGTTGTGACCTGATTGATTGAAATTCTTTTGTGTTGTTATTTGTTTTGTCTTCCCTTCCTCTTCCCACACATGAGAAGGGACTGTCTTTATGGTTTTCCTGTATCACCTTCCGACAAGCAGCAGGGGGACTTTAAAGGGGCTTGGAGATTGGATCACTATCTTGTTTTGTCCTCACCTAACTCAATCCAGTTTTCTCCCCCATTACAGAAACATGTTTGAAAGATAGCAAGTATTTAGTGAGATAACAGCTTTTGCCTGGGGGCTTTGCAGTTACTATAGATATGTATATTTATGCACAGTTTCCGTTTTTGATCCTTAAAACACTTCTAAGTGTTCAGGGATTTTTCAATGTTCATATAAAGAATTTGTGAGAACAATTGGTGAAAAGGCATACTTAGATTTTCTCTCTTAGAACTGAATAGTACAGGAAATCTTGATGTTGTCTATGAGTTCTAGACAAACCAAGTGACTATTTTTTTGCTGCCATTCTTGGGAAAATAGATAATTATTAACTGATGGGATAAATTAAATTATGCACTCACCGGCCACTTATTAGGTACCCATGCTAGTAACGGGTTGGACTTGCCTCAATTCTTCATGGCATAGATTCAACAAGGTTGCTGGAAGCATTCCTCAGAGATTTTGGTCCATATTGACATGATGCATCACACAGTTGCCGAGATTTGTCGGCTGTGCACATCATGATGCGAATCTCCGTTCCACCACATCCCAAAGAGCTCTATTGGATTGAGATCTGGTGACTGTGGGAGGCCATTTGAGTACAGTGAAACTCATTGTCATGTTCAGAAGAAACCAGTCTGAGATGATTCAGCTTTAATGACATGGCGCATTAATCCTGCTGAAGTAGCCATCAGATGTTGGGTACATTGTGGTCATAAAGGGATGGACATGGTCAGCAACTACTCAGTAGGCTGTGGGCGTTGCAAACGATGCTCAATTGGTAACAAGGGCCCAAAGAGTCCCAGAAAATATCCCCACACCATGCACACACCACCACCAGCCTGAACCGTTGATACAAGGCAGGATGGATCCATGCTTTCATGTTGTTGACGCCAAATCTGACCCTACCATCCGATGTCGCAGCGAAATCGAGACTCATCAGACCAGGCAACGTTTTTCCAATCTTCTACTGTCCAATTTCGAGGAGCTTGTGCAAATTGTAGCCTCAGTTTCCTGTTCTTAGCGAAAGGAGTGGCAACCGGTGTGGTCTTCTGCTGCTGACCTATCTGCCTCAAAGTTGGACGTACTGTGCGTTCAGAGATGCTCTACTGCCTACCTTGGTTGTAACGGGTGGCGATTTGAGTCACTGTTGCCTTTCTATCAGCTCGAACCAGTCTGCCCCATTCTCCTCTGACCTCTGGCATCAACAAGGCATTTCCGCCCACAGATCTGCCCTCACTGGATGTTTTTCTTTTTGGACCATTCTCTGTAAACCTAGAGATGTTTGTGCGTGAAAATCCCAGTAGATCAGCAGTTTTCTGAAATACTCAGACCAGCCTTCTGGCCAACAACCATTCCACGTTCAAAGGCACTCAAATCACCTTTCTTCCCCTAACTGATGCTCGGTTTGAACTGCAGGAGATTGTCTTGACCATGTCTACATGCCTAAATGCACTGAGTTGCCGCCATGTGATTGGCTGATTAGAAATTAATGTTAACGAGCAGTTGGACAGGTGTACCTAATAAAGTGGCCGGTTTAGTGTATATGTGTTTAGAATTGGCAGCTGATCTATCAATCTCTTGATATAGTATGGAGACAACAATTAGACAGCTACGGTAGTTGCAGTGCATGTACTAGATTCCTGGTCTATGTAAAAACATTGAGAAAGTTGCTATATTCTCTGACAGTAAAAAAAAACTTCTACTCTTAAAGTCATGGCCAAAACAACAAAAAACAACAAATTGTGACAAAATGCGAGCATTCATTGTGCAAGAATGGACTGCTATCAGTCAGGATTTGTGTCCAGAAGTTGATTGAGAGCTGCCAGGGAGAATTGCAGAGGTCCTGAAAAGAGGGTCACCCTGCAAATATTGACTTGCTGCATTAATCATTCTAACTGTCACAAAAGCTTTTATTGACAGTTAGAATGAGTTAATGCAGCAAGTCAATATTTGCAGTGGTGACCCTTCTTCTTCAGGACCTCTGCAATTCTCCCTTGCATGCTCTCAATCAACTTCTGGGCCAAATCCTGACTGATAGCAGTCCATTCTTGCACAATGAATGCTCGCATTTTGTCACAATTTGTTGTTTTTTGTTGTTTTGGCCATGACTTTAGAGTAGAAGTTTTTTTTTACTGTCAGAGAATATAGCAACTTTCTCAATGTTTTTACAATAGACCAGGAATCTAGTACATGCACTGCAACTACCGTAGCTGTCTAATTGTTGTCTCCATACTATATCAACAGATTGATAGATCAGCTGCCAATTCTAAACACATATACACTCACCGGCCAGTTTATTAGGTACACCTGTCCAACTGCTCGTTAACACTTAATTTCTAATCAGCCAATCACATGGCGGCAACTCAGTGCATTTAGGCATGTAGACATGGTCAAGACAATCTCCTGCAGTTCAAACCGAGCATCAGTATGGGGAAGAAAGGTGATTTGGGTGCCTTTGAACGTGGCATGGTTGTTGGTGCTAGAAAGGCTGGTCTGAGTATTTCAGAAACTGCTGATCTACTGGGATTTTCACGCACAAACATCTCTAGGGTTTACAGAGAATGGTCTGAAAAAGAAAAAACATCCAGTGAGCGGCAGATCTGTGGGCGGAAATGCCTTGTTGATGCCAGAGGTCAGAGGGAATGGGCAGATGTGTTCGAGCTGATAGAAAGGCAACAGTGACTCAAATCGCCACCCGTTACAACCAAGGTAGGCAGTAGAGCATCTCTGAACGCACAGTACGTCCAACTTTGAGGCAGCAGATAGGCTACAGCAGCAGAAGACCACACCGGGTGCCACTCCTTTCAGCTAAGAACAGGAAACTGAGGCTACAATTTGCACAAGCTCATCGAAATTGGACAGTAGAAGATTGGAAAAACGTTGCCTGGTCTGATGAGTCTCGATTTCTGCTGCGACATTCGGATGGTAGGGTCAGAATTTGGCGTCAACAACATGAAAGCATGGATCCATCCTGCCTTGTATCAACGGTTCAGGCTGGTGGTGGTGGGGGAATATTTTTGGGACTCTTTGGGCCCTTGTTACCAATTGAGCATCGTTGCAACGCCACACAGCCTACCTGAGTTAGTTGCTGACCATGTCCATCACCTTTATGACCACAATGTACCCAACATCTGATGGCTACTTTCAGCAGGATAATGCGCCATGTCATTAAAGCTGGAATCATCTCAGACTGGTTTCTTTGAACATGACAATGAGTTTCACTGTACTCAAATGGCCTCCACAGTCACTAGATCTCAATCCAATAGAGCATCTTTGGGATGTGGGGGAACGGGAGATTCGCATCATGGATGTGCAGCCGACAAATCTGCGGCAACTGTGTGATGCCATCATGTCAATATGGACCAAAATCTCTGAGGAATGCTTCCAGCACCTTGTTGAATCTATGCAACGAAGAATTGAGGCAGTCCAACCCGTTACTAGCATGGTGTACCTAATAAAGTGGCCGGTGAGTGTATAATTTCATTACTATCCCATCAGTAATATTATCTATTTTTTCGCAAGAAATGGCAGCAAAAAAATAGTCACTTGGTTTGTCTAGACACTCTTAGCAACAATCAAGTAATTTCCTGTACTATTCAGTCTATAGAAGAAAATCTAAGTATGCCTTTTTCACAAATTGTTCTCACAATATTCTTTATATGAACATTTAATCCCTGAACAACTTAGAAGTGTATTTAAGGATCAAAAAACGGAGACTGTGAATAATATCTACATATCTATAGTAACTGCAAATGCCCCCGGCAACATGTTATTCACTAAATACTTGCTATCTTTCAAACATGTTTCTGTAATGGGGGAAAACTGGATTTAGGGAGGACAAAACAAGATAGTGATCCCTAATCTCCAGTCCCTTTAAAGTCCAGCCTGCTTGCTTGTCGGAGGTGATACAGAATAACCATAAAGACAGTCCCTTCCTACACATGTGTGGGCAGAGGAAACAGGACAAACAAATAAACAACACAAAAGAATATTCAATCAATCCAGGTCACAACAAAAAGATCACTGCAATACAGAATACAATATGCAAAGCAATAGTCAAGTGAACAAGCAGATACACAAAGCAAGGCAAGTAGCAGTGAGACCAGCACCCTCTTATGGAACTTGGCAGAATGTAAAGGGCGTAATGAACACTGCCCCCAGCAGCTGACTGATTTAGCCCCCCACCACCACTCAAACCACAGCTGAACACGAATGGAACTGTAACTCATACTAGCTTTCCCAAAAGAAAAGATCCTGGGGTGGCTTTCCAGCACAGAAGCCTGAAACCTGATCTCATTAAAAAAAAATGCAAAACACGTAACTAAATTAGAAGGCTTATATACAAAAAAGTGGAGTCCTGCACCACAAGTGATGTTATATTTAGGCCATAGACACTAAAATAATACAGAAGCCTATGTCACAAGGTAAGTAGGTCCAAGCACAGGCAAGGTGTAACAGGAGGGTAAGATACAGCCAGGGGACCCAGGTAATCACCTAATTGGTGTATCTTACCCTCCTGTTATACCTTGCCTGTGCTTGGACCTACTTACCTTGTGACATAGGCTTCTGACAGGTTATATAGTGAGGGTTGCTTCACTTGTTTATTATACTCCTGTATTGCATGTTGACTTTTTTATTTACAAAGTTTGTTTACATAAGAATTTGACATAGGCTTTTGTCAGGTTATATAGTAAGGGTTGCTTCACTTGTTTATTATACTCTTGTTTTGCTTGTTAACTTTTTTGTTTACAAAATGTGTTTACATAAACACTATGTAAATTTCTAACATCCAGAGGGGGTTTGTGAGGTTGACTATATTGTACTGACCTCATTGAGTCGTGTACAGTGTGCTTCATTGCACCTTTTAAGTGTTTTTATGTTTTTGAGGTCTTGTGTCGTTATATTTGTTCTAATAAAGATTTTTATTATTATTTGCAATTGCTGGACTGGTAAATTAGAAGGCTTGTCACTCTGAATATCTTTTTGATTTAGTTAGTTTTATATTTCCTTTGCTGTCATTCCCCATGTTTTAACATGTTACATAGAAAACTTTGGAGAGTGCAAATCCTTCTCAAAATGGAGGCACACAGCACGCCAACACATTAGTGTTAATGCACACATTGCAGTATAGTTAACACCCATGATTGGAGCCAGCACTGATCGCAAGTGTTTACTGGGAGGCGTGATCCTGGTCCAGGTCCATGTTCAGTACAGAGAGCGCTCATCTCTCCGGCGGGAGCACTTGCTTTTCCTCCTCTCCACCTGCACTCCAGCTATCTCTTCTCCATTTCTACTTATACCTTGCAATCCGTGCCTGATGAAGGTCTGAATTTATAAGACCGAAACGTTTCAAAATGATAATTTTTGTTTGCATTGCTATAATGTTTATTCTAAATTCAATAAATTCTCCTCAATTTTCGACCTATAAGGAGTGCCAAGTTATCTTTTCTCTATATATATGGTGTAGTAACCATATTCTACTTGTGCACCCATATACTCCGAAACATCGAGTGAGGTTTATTTTTTCCAATACATGTCATCCGTTTTTAAAGATCCCCAAACAATTTGAAGTCTGGTAAATTCTGTTAAGCTCTTAAAGAGTGACATGACAGTGTTAAATAGCAGCAAATATGTACCACATGCCTACAACACCTCTGAAGATACATGAAAGGCACATGGTAGCAGGGAAAGCATGCAGATAACACCTCTGAAAGCACATGAGAAGGCAAGGGCCTCATATGCGGGTAGGAATAGGTACCGCTCTGACCTTTCTTCATCCTCCTCACAGATCTGCAGATAACACCTATGAAAGCACATGAGAAGGCAAGGGCCTCATATGTTGGTAGGGATAGGTCTTGATCTGACCTTTCTACAGCCTCCAGATCTGTGAAAAATACATTTGTGTGCATGGGTCCACTGAAATTAATGTGCTAGTTTGTCACTTGCAAAAGAAAATGGCTAACACATGGAGGAAAACATTTTTTATATGAACTTAATGTTAGTACATGAACTTAATATTGGCAAAAAATGTTTTGCAATGGGAAAACCGACCTCAAATATATAGCAAATGCCATTAAATCCTTTCATCATCGACTCCAGATGCGCAATATAGGCATTCAGCACTTTCTAGAATAATTGCAGAATATCACAAAAAAATAAATGAACCTCTTAAAAAAGCGGACTGATAAAGAATTTCAATTGTTTACATGCTGTGATGAAATATAGAAACATATATGCACACAGGGGGTCACATGCAACGTTTTACCTGGTTCATCAGTGCTTTAGAGTCTAACTGGTGTCTCTAGTGTCTAACTAGAGATGGGCAAATTTTTAAAAATTCGATTTATCCAGTCCGCGTTAAAAAATAGGTATTTCGTGGCTGCAGAGAGCCTGCAGGGTGTTGTAGAACGTCGTGCCATGCTCAAATATACATAGGGAACGTGGTTTGGTCTCCAAACAATGCTGTGTTTTAGTATGACATGCACATGCCCTTAGAATTGCTTCCATCTTCAATTCCATGGGCACTTACAGGGGCCAACTTGACAAAATAAGTGAATCGGGAATGCAGCCTGACAAGGTAACATCTGTGCCAGCTCGGAAGGACTGAGCTGAGGCCCAGGATTCCACTATAACATCAAAGAGTGCATTCTTTTTACAATGACATCAGATGATTCCATAGATTACTACAGAACCTGTTCTGTTAAACGCGGATACATATAGATACCCCCCAAAAGAGTGGAGATGGTGCCGGCAGTAATTTTGCATTGATGTCACTGATCATTTTGCTCTTCTGATAATCCATCAGTATTGCTAAAGCCAAAAACAAATAGGAGTTAATCCAAAAACAGGGATGACCACTTCTGCTTTGCTTTGCATTCTTCTTTGACATTTGAAATGAAGGGGAAAACCAAACATAGTGGCAACATCAGTGGTGGAGGGTGAAAACAGCATTATGGAAATCACAGGGTGTTCCAGGGAGAAAGCCGTCAGTTGTCAGCAGCATGAGTAAGCCGCAAAGTAGCACAATGACATATTCTGGAGGTGGCAGCAACATGGTAGGACACAGAGTGGCACAATTACATAGTGTGGAGGTGGCAGCAGCAGAAGCAGGAGGTCAGAGACTGGCACAATCACAGTGTGTGTAGGTGGGCGGCAGCAGTATCACCAGCATGAGGTCAGAGAGTGGCAGAATGACAAATTCTCGAGGTGAAAGCAACACAGCAGGCCACAGTGTGGCACAATGACAGAGCATGGAGGTGGCGGCAGCAGCAGGAGGTCAGAGAGTGGCACAATCACAGTGTGTTTAGGTGGGCGGCAGCGGTATCAGCAGCATGAGCCCAGAGAGTGGCACAATGACTAATTCTTGTGGTGGCAACAACATGGAAGGCCACAGTGTAGCACAATGACAGAGTGTGGAGATGCCAGCAGCAGGAGGTCAGAGAGTGGCACAATCACAGTGTGTTTAGGTGGGCGGCAGCAGTATCAGCAGCATGACAGAGTGTGGAGTGGCATCAGAATAGTGACTGAGGCAGGTAGTTAAAATCCAGACTCATTTCTCAACATTTGGGGGAGGCGTCATGGCTGATCTAATCTGATGCATAAGGCATTGGTGTGTTGAAATCCTGGCTGATCCAAGCCTGATTCATCTTGACAAAGGTCAGTCTCCACATTACGGGTGGACAAGCGGGTTCTCCTTGGGGTAACGATGGTCCCCGCCACACTGAACACCCGCTCTGATACTACACTACTGGCCGGGCAAGGTGCGGCACACATGAAGTTTGGCTGCCCAGTAGTCCAGGGGATCCTCTACCTGGGGTGGTAGAATGCTGTCCAAGTAGGCCACCACCTGCTGGTGCTGGGTCTGCTCCATGTCCTGCTGCTGCTGGAGGTGGCTACCCTCCTCACTAGGCAGGTGAAGGAAGCTGCTCATTAAGGACTCCAGACTTAAGCTGCTGCTGATGGAGCTGCTACTGCTCCTACCCCCCATCTCCCCACAGCAACCATGGCAGTAGTATGTGAGCGATGATTGCCAGGAATCCCCCGGTCAGACCTGATAGAGGGTGAACAATGGCACAAAAAGGCAGCGGCAAACTGTCTTCACAGTATTTCCCTATAGTACATCAGTCCCTCTCGGCAGCTGGAAAAAAGGCACCCACTTTGGACCCATAGCGAGGGTCTAAGAGGGTGAAGAGCCAAAAGTCATCCCGATGCCGCATGTTGACTATTCGGCTGTCACTAGTTAGGCAAAGCAGCATGCTGCGGGCCACCTGTGCAAGTGACTCTGAGGGACTCCCGGACTCCATCACCACTGTATACTGCCAAGGTGCTTCTGGTGCCTCGTCTTCTACCTCCTCTAGATGCTCCTGCTCCTCCTCTCTTGTCACCTGAGTATAAAAACCACTAATTTCACCAGACTCTGCTTGTGCTCCAATGTCCTCCTCCTCCTCCAGTTCAGCCCCAATTGGACTCATGTGGCCATGAGATGTAGTCGCCACTTCTCCGGTGCCCTGACCAGACAGATTTTTCAGTATCTGTTCCAATACAATTATTCATCCTGTATGTCCTGGCGACTGACAAATAACGTGGCCTTTTCAAAGGGCCTGAGCAAACAGCAGGTGTCACGCATGAGCTGCCAGTGGCTGACATCAAAATTGCACAGGGGAGTACTCCTGTCCACTTGCATCAAAAAATCATTAGTGGCTTTTCTCTGCGCATACAGGCAGTCTAACATATAGAGGCTGGAAACATTGCATATCAGCCCATGTTGGGGGAAGCAGTTCTATAAAAGCTTTTGTTACTCATAATATGATTGCACTTGTATTTCTGTATGTGATAAAAACATCTGACAAACACACGTAAGAACCAGAGGGCAACAGATCATGTGAAAATGTAATATTTGTGTCATTCTCAAAACTTATGGCCATGACTGTATATAGTCATTAAATCATCAATTTTCAGTGACAAGTGCCAAACCATTCATTTTTTTTATTTTCCTTTGTTGAATACTAAGAATGACAGTTTTTTTTTATGTAGCCACAATAGGGCTTATTTTTTGCAATCCAATTTGTACATTTTAAAGATACCATTATGCGGTAGGTGAAATTAAATTAACCCCTTAACAACATGGCCATTTTGCACCTTTCTACAACAGAATACAAAAAATGGGACCAGCACTGCACAAAATGAGGTCAGGTAAGAGTCTACAGGTCAATGCATGTAAAATAGCTCAAACCACAAGACAAAGAAAGGATACATGCCAAGTGACCAAGCCAATACATTCTTTATTCATATATCAAAAAAAAAAACACCACAACACAAGAAGAGAATAAAAACCATTAAAAATGTGAACAATCACAGAATAATCTACCACAGGAAAACCAAACATGTGATAGTGTTAGTGATCCTGGGACTACCAGCTCCCCCTGAAGACTAAAGCCTTATGTGGCGATACGCGTGGGGCGGTCATCCCCAGCTCCCTCTTGTGTGCATGTTTGCCGCACAGGTAATACTTGCATATGATCTTGATTAGGGTAGCGCGTGCCATATTGGGAGTCACACCCTATAGGGCATCCTTGCCTGCGGGTTCGGTACCCGTCTATTTATTACTTTTGCTTGTATACTCTCCTGCTCTATACAAAAATACCCCCTTTTTTGGGACTTTTTTTGCAATCTGCTTACATTATATATTGGTGCCGCATTTTCCCTAGCCCATGTGTAATCTTATAGGAAATATTGTTGATCTTGTTGTGTACTTAAGCTTTAGTCTCAGGGGGAGGGTTGTTTAATGGTTTTTATTTTCTTCTTGTGTTGTGGTGTTTTTTTTGATATATGAATAAAGAATGTATTGTCTTGGTCACTTGGCAGGTATCCTTTCTTTGTCTTGTGATTTTGCACCTTTCTGACATGCTCTTTTCTTCAAAATCTGACATGTGTCAATTCATGTGGTAATATTTGAAATTCTTTAACATATCCATGTGATTCTGAGATTTTTCATGATCCATTGGGGCATATTTATCAGGAACTGAAATATTTGCAAATGTTAGCTTATTGGTAGCACTTGCGATTATTTGCCTCAATCCGCCACCTTCACTCCAGTGGGGCATGAAGGGGGGCGCGGCCGGCCGGGTGCAGGGCACGGCCAGCCGGGAGTGGGCAGATGGGGGACGTTAATGTCCCTGCTCCAGTGCACCCACCCATGAGTGCAGAACGGTGTTCTTCACAATAGTATGTGAAGAACAATATGTGTGAAGATTCTTCACACATATTTTTCTTCACATACTATTGTGAAGAACACCGTTCTACACTAATGTCTTCTGATAAGTTAGCAGATGTACGGAAACATCTGCAATGTGTTCTTCACTGTTCTTCACTGTGTTTCCTTAAGTGAAAGCTCGTTCTCGATAACATATTTCTTATAATTTAACTTGTTAATTTGTTAAACATCCTTTATTTTAGGACATTAGGAGGCTTATAACTTTATATGTTATTATTCTGATTTTCACTAAAATCATCAAAACCTCATTTGGAAAGATTATTTTACAGTAGTTAGAAGTGACTTTTTACGACCTATATGATAGAACAATCCCCCCCAAAATGACGCTTCATTACTCAAAATATTTAAAACAACCTTTGGGAGGTTTGTTAACCCTTTGATTATTTCATACAGGTAAAAAATAAACGAAAGACAAATTATGAAATTGTAATTCATAATAAGGATGGGTTTTATTCACCCATTTCTTTTTTGCCACTTTGGTTGTTTGACAGTATGACCTTGCTGTTAGTAGCCTACACTTAGGTGTATTTTTTACCTGGTTGACGTTAGGGCGATTTTTATTGACTCATATAACATTATTATCACAAAAACTGAATAATATACTATTTAAGGATTAAATAATTAATTTTATTTATTTTTCAAAGTACTATTAAATGGTCAGGAATTGATTCACATTTTGTTTATTTTCACATTGATTGCTTTATCCTATTTTTATTTTTTACTTTGGGTTTTTACCTACAAATACTTGGGGATATATGGTGTCACTAATTTCTCAATTTAAACTTTGTTGCAGTGGTTGTATTTGTTCTGCTAAGTAACCAATACTTTGTTTAGTTTTTGATTGTTTCTCGCATCACAACGTTCTAACCATATACGCACCTCTGGTATTTCATCCAGGGTACTTGGAACCAACAGGATCACGCTATGAGCGCATGCACCTTTATACTAAGACACTTTCTCTGTGGATAAGCTTTGGCGCATGCACAGTTTACATCAAACCCTCTAAGTAGAGGTAACCTACCGGAAAATGACTATGCGACGATTAGGCTGTACTTTGTTCAGGTGAGATTGGTGCCATGGTTCTATTCACCGCACTGAGTTTCTAGTGTAGATTGCTAAACTTAAATGTTTTTATACTTTATGTCTGGTCTTTGTGTAGTTGAATTAATAGTGTCCTATCTGCCTCCCTCCCGGTTCTTTGGCTCCCCGTTTTCTCCCCATGGAGGAGGGAAGGGCGCTGGTGAGTTTGCTGGGCATTGTGCCCTCTGGTCGCTTGGATAGCTGCTGCTTAAGCGGTAGTGGAGCCGGAGCACTCTCCTCACGCGGCCATCTTACACGGCAGCCACTTTGTTTAGTTTTTGATTGTTTCTCGCATCACAACGTTCTAACCATATACGCACCTCTGGTATTTCATCCAGGGTACTTGGAACCAACAGGATCACGCTATGAGCGCATGCACCTTTATACTAAGACACTTTCTCTGTGGACAAGCTTTGGCGCATGCGCAGTTTACATCAAACGCTCTAAGCGTGCTCAAGTAGAGGTAACCTACCGGAAACTGACTATGCGACGATTAGGCTGTACTTTGTTCAGGTGAGATTGGTGCCATGGGTGGGCTTTGCTCCCCTCTCCACAGCCATGCCGGCTCTAGGTTTCTATTTTAGGATCGTTATTGGGGTTATCATGTCATGGTTGTGTTGAGTTTACATTGATTTGCACATATATTGATTTCTGTACTATTGTATTTATTGTTGAACTGATTTGTATATATTATGTATTTGGATCATTGAATTATGTGTTGTGTTTATTGGTGAGCAGACACCTTTAGGATTGGTGCAATCAGGGCATGAGTGCTGGTGAGCATATTCTATTCACCTCACTGAGTTTCTAGTGTAGATTGCTACACTTTTTAAATGTTTTTATACTTTATGTCTGGTCTTTGTGTAGTTGAATTAAGTAAGAATATGTCAAACATGTCAAACATCCTAGAATTTTAAACAAAAACTAGTGTTTTTTTCTCATCCTTTGACCGAAATATAAAGGTTAAAACAACTGTATGTACTCCAAAATATTACAATTCAAAAGAAAAACTTGTCCTCTAAAACAAACCATCAATCAGCTTCAATGTTGAAAAAATTTTAAAGTTACAACTTTGCAAACATGTGCTATCTATCCAGGCTTTATGTAATAACAAATCTATCTATGTAAATTAGCAGAGTAAAAACTGCAATATTTCAGGCATTTTCAAATGTATTTGGCAACATGATTGAATATGTGAACTTTAGGTCAACTTTATTGTTGACTAGAGATGAGCGAGCACTAAAATGCTCGGGTACTCGTTATTCGAGACGAGGCTGGAAACATTGCATAT
Organism: Engystomops pustulosus; assembly: GCA_019512145.1. Taxonomy (NCBI): domain Eukaryota; kingdom Metazoa; phylum Chordata; class Amphibia; order Anura; family Leptodactylidae; genus Engystomops; species Engystomops pustulosus. The sequence goes on from WNYA01001183.1 coordinate 16,287, forward strand.
CAGCCCATGTTGGGGGAAGCAGTTCTGCCGCTGCAACTTGAGGAGGGTGTGCTTGGCTTTGTAAGAATGGATGAAGTGCATGCACAATTTCCTTGACATCTTTAGAATGTCTTGCAGATGGGTGGAAGATTTCAGGAACCAACAACCAGATTGAACAAGTGCGCCATGCAGGGCACATTAACCATTCCTCCTCTATGCAGCGTGGGCACCATGTTCCTCCCATTTTTGTCACCATGGTTCCAATTTGCAGTTGTCCTGGAGAAAGCCACACATTGACTTCTTCTTGCATGATGCAGAGCAGTTCCTCCCCTGTGTGACTTCGCCCAGGCAAACCAGGTGTAGAACTGCGTGACACCGCTGTGCCCTGGTACATGTGGTGTGATGGAGAAGCACTTGTGGAGGCTGAGGTAGTGGTGGAGAAGGAGGAGGAGGAGTTGGACATTGGCGCAGGAGCGATACAATGCCGAACAATGAGAGCATGTAAATTCATCCACATAGTGTGAACTGCTCTATACCACGCCACAGCATTAGGTACAGAGACTGCTGTGTCTAGCTGCTTGTTACAAGCTGGGAGCCTGCAGCTGGGAGAACGGCATTTCTATATTCTTCTTAGTACGTATTCAGACTGAGTGGCAGTGTGTAGTTCCAGGGAAAGTAACGGCGTATTTACTACCATGTGAGAGCAGATTGTGCAGTGGCATCTCGCTGCTGCATATACAGTGATAATACTCTGTCTCTTAAATACTCCCTTATATAAGAATATTGTAGGGGGATGCTATATATCTTTACAGGAGAAGGAGCAGGAAGAATTAGGGGATCCACTCCTGTATAGTTGTCCTGGGCTGGCACCTGACAGCCTCTCTGGCTATCATATGTTGATACTAGTGAAGCCATACTAGTTTTGTGCTTATACTTCACAAATAAATATATATACTATTTTATAAGAATTAATAAAAGTTATATTTTAGCGTACACACTCAATACATTTTCCTTTCCCTCATCTCTCTCTTTTCCCTAACAAAGTAACTGAAGCCATTGCTTCACCCGGCTCCCAAGTGCGATTGGCTACATCATCATCGATTTGTGTTTCCCTGTCACCGCTATTCTCCTCAACAGTCTCAGTATGCACACCTGACTATTTTTGCAAGTGCCACATAACCTCCTGTGCAACTCTCCACATCTCTACTGTCCTGCCTACTGCACAAAGCAGTGGATGTCTGCCCCACCTCTTCACTGCCAAGCAGCTGCTGACTGTCCTCAAAGAGTTTGTCCTCGCTGTATAGTGGCACTGAGCCCAGACCACCTAGATTGAGGGCTGCTGCCCTGCTTCTGGGCCATGCCAACTTATAGTTGTATCTGACGAACCCACTGACTCTTGGCTGGGATTGTCAGATGTCATTTGGGAAGAAGTGGATGACCTAGTCAACCAATCGAGAACCTTTGTATTGTCTATCAACACACTGCCGCCAGATGACACCCCTGATGTGACGTCCTCTTACTGTGCTGCGACCTGTGCCTGCTCCACCTGCCACCTCTCTGTCTGACATATTGGTTAATCAACTATGTTAATTTGACACATATTTCTTAATATTAACTTTAACAACAAAAAATAATTGAAATTTGGGAATACAGAACCACAAAAACTGACAACCTGGACTTTGAGAAAAAAAATCACTCCAGCAACTGTGTGGATTTATCATGATTTCTTGATATCTTCTTTAGCAACAAAAAAGAACTGAAATTTGGGGAATACAGAACCCCAAAAACTCACACCCTGGACTTTGAGCAAAAATCACTACATCAACTATGTTGCTTTGACACAGATTTTGTGATATCTACTTTAGCAACAAAAAATAATTAAAATGTGGGTAATACAGAAGCCCAAAAACTCACACCCTAGACTTTGAGCAAAAATCACTCGATCAGCTACTGAGTACAAGCAGAAAGATGTCACAGACAGCACATGCAGTGTGAAATGACAGGATTGCAAATGGCCATCTGTTTTATAGGGCTGTGGCATCACATAAGCCTGCTGGTCGCTGATTGGCTTACATGTCTGCACATGTAATCAAGGGTGTTCCTTTCTACTTTCCAGATTATTTGCCCCATATAACACATTGTGCTTGCTGCCATTTTGCTAATAAAGGGAAAAAAAATTGTTCGCTCAGAACCAAAGTTTTTCTGAAATTCTAAACAAATTCCACTTTGTTAGAATCGATTCACCCATCTCTCCTTCTAGCCCAATATAATCTTGTTATGGACTAGGCTTAAATGAAACGAGAAGCTGGTGGCGGCCTACTGTGTTGATAAGGTTCTGTTTCGTTGAAGATAGTGTAAGGGGTCTTTCAGCTGTGGTCGATTGTTGTACCATACTGAGGTTGTGTGGACAACACTAACTCACTTCCTATGCCTCCCAGAACCCTTGCATTCAGGGAGTGGTTATAAAAATGAAAATTTATTGACCTTGCATACCCTTCCAAGGTCCTGAAATGTCACCCATGCAAATGTGGAAAATATGCAGAAATGTGTAAATAGAATAACAGAATGGAATTAGCAAAGTTGATTAGAATCCAAAATGTCACATCTAGTTGCACACCCATACCAGAGGGAAGCAATTTAAAGAACCCTCACATGAGTCCCTGCATATATCAATGTCCACACAGTATTTAACTAACATACTATATCCCTTGTATCTCGATGTGGAATTTTAACAGTTTACAATTATATCTTCAACAGTGTTCTGTTATTTACTGTGCTCCCTAATTTTCACATTCTAGACTTACCATATATACTCAAGTATAAGCCTAGTTTTTCAGCAAAAAAAATGTGCTGAAAACCCAAACTCGGCTTATTTTCGAGTAAAAAAAAAGTATAGGTTTTACCAGGTTTTTGTGGTAAAATTAGGGGCCTTGACTTATATTTGGGTTGGCTTATACTCGGTATATGTTTTTTTCTGTTATTTTGGATACTATTTCCTTCCTTTAATATGACACATGTGACTATCTTTGCATGTCAGCTGGAATAGTGAGTCAGAAAGCTTCCAGCAGATTTAAAATATTAAAGGATTTTATTGTTGAAAAGATAAAATAGCAACATGAGCACAAAACAGTTTTTTTTAAACAAATTACTTTCCATCTGTTATTTTAGGATGATGTTGTCACTGGTATAAAACAAACAAATAGATCAATTAAATTAGTTCTAAGGAAAATGGAGTACATAAAAGACGAAAGTGTAGAACAGTGTTTACTTATACATTGTTTTATGGATTAGAGATGCCTTGAAATATTTCATAATACCCATGACTATCTATTCCCACACCTGGTTATACAAAAAGTGCACACATCTAATCAAGAAGTAAATCAAAGTCTTAAAACAGAAAGGAATAAAATTAAGAAAGGTTTAGTAGTTATTTGTAGTGTAAACTTTTTGAACATAAGACTTTTACTTAAGTTTTCAAACACCTTAAAGCATCATGACGTACATATAAGCCATAGTGTCATTAAGGATGTATAAAGATGGCTTACTTCATATACGGCTGTTGTTTTCTGCCTCTTGCTGGCACCAATCATGGTTGTTAAACATTTAACTGTTGCTGCAAAAATACATGTGTGCACCGTATTTTGTGTAAGGGTGTCAATCCCCATGATATCACCAGTGAGAGACGATTAATTCTCATGACAGCCTGGAGTCCTTTTAAGATGCCAGCTTCTGTCATTCAGCTAGACCTATAACAGTGTTATAGTTTGTATAAATATGGTTATTTCTGGTGGTCAACCTCATAACAGAAAATTGCACCCAAATGTCCGGCACAACACTTTTCTGCCATTTTGCAACACACCAAAAAATTTATAAAAAGTGATGAAAGGGTCTCACAGTCCCCAAAATGGTAGCAATCGAAAGTCATAAAAATCGTGCCCACAAGTCATCATATATAGAAAGTTTGGGATTTTTATAGACATGGAGTGAAAAATGGAAACTGCTCTGGTCTGTTCGGGTTAATGTACCAATAGATAACATCAATGACATCAATGGATTATTGCAGAAAGAAAAGTTCTAGCAGTCAGCTCACTCACAATAGCTTTAATGAATAAAACAGTCATCCCCTCTTGGGCTCAGTACACAGAAATCTATGCCGTGTCAAACGGTAAACTTGATACAGAATAAATAGTGATCCAGCACTCAAAAACAAAAAAGTAAAATGGTCAATTTATTTCATCTTCTTAAAATCATAAAAAGTGCAAATCCCCCTAAAGACCTATTCATTTCGAACTCTACATATCTAGTTCTTACTTATGGTCACAGGGAATGCAAACTGGAAACACATTCAAATGAGGAGCTAACAGGTGCACAAGGTAATCAAATGTTAGCTGATGCGTATATCTCCAATCTCTTTACATTAGTGAAAATACAAAAATCTACTTATTAATACACAACAGAATGCAGAATGATGAATAATTCAGTATAAATATATAATATCAGTCCTTTTATGCAGAACCCTTGGGCTTCTAGTATCTAAGTTTAGAATCCATAGTACCTCCCTACTACATACACTCACCGGCCACTTTATTAGGTACACCATGCTAGTAACGGGTTGGACCCCCTTTTGCCTTCAGAACTGCCTCAATTCTTCATGGCATAGATTCAACAAGGTGCTGGAAGCATTCATCAGAGATTTTGGTCCATATTGACATGATGGCATCATGCCGCAGATTTGTCGGCTGCACATCCATGATGCGAATCTCCCGTTCCACCACATCCCAAAGATGCTCTATTGGATTGAGATCTGGTGACTGTGGAGGCCATTTGAGTACAGTGACCTCATTGTCATGTTCAAGAAACCAGTCTGAGATGATTCCAGCTTTATGACATGGCACATTATCCTGCTGAAAGTAGCCATCAGATGTTGGGTACTTTGTGGTCATAAAGGGATGGACATGGTCAGCAACAATACACAGGTAGGCTGTGGCGTTGCAACGATGCTCAATTGGTACCATGGGGCCCAAATAATGTCAAGAAAATATTCCCCACACCATGACACCACCACCACCAGCCTGAACCGTTGATACAAGGCAGGATGGATCCCTTGCTTTCATGTTGTTGACGCCAAATTCTGACCCTCCCATCCGAATGTCGCAGCAGAAATCAAGACTCATCAGACCAGGCAACGTTTTTCCAATCTTCTACTGTCCAATTTCGATGAGATTGTGCAAATTGTAGCCTCAGTTTCCTGTTCTTAGCTGAAAGGAGTGGCACCCGGTGTGGTCTTCTGCTGCTGTAGCCCATCTGCCTCAAAGTTCGACGTACTGTGCATTCAGAGATGCTCTTCTGCCTACCTTGGTTGTAACGGGTGGCAATTTGAGTCACTGTTGCCTTTCTATCAGCTCGAACCAGTCTGCCCATTCTCCTCTGACCTCTGGCATCAACAAAACATTTCTGCCCACAGAACTGCCGCTCACTGGATGTTTTTTCTTTTTCGGACCATTCTCTGTAAACCCTAGGGATGGTTGTGCATGAAAATCCCAGTAGATCAGCAGTTTCTGAAATAGTCAGACCAGCCCTTCTGGCACCAACAACCATGCCATGTTCAAAGGCACTCAAATCACCTTTCTTCCCCATACTGATGCTTGGTTTGAACTGCAGGAGATTGTCTTGACCATGTCTACATGCCTAAATGCACTGAGTTGCCGCCATGTGATTGGCTGATTAGAAATTAAGTGTTAACGAGCAGTTGGACAGGTGTACCTAATAAAGTGGCTGGTGAGTGTAGTTTACGGTTCACACCTCTAGAGGAAAAGTTAAGCCTTTCAGCAAATAAGGACAAATCCTCTCCATGCTTATGTAAAAAATGTTTAGATAAACTAGAAATGTTCTTCTCACTGGTTCTCACATCTTAGTGAATGTCGGCAGATCCGATTCCTGATAGGACTGCGCACCGCGGGATCGCGACTGGACCGGGTAAATGTGCCCCATTGTGTGCATTTGATGAAAGTTTGAATGCTGTTACTTGTATTATAGGCACAGACATAAAGTTTTTGTATTTTCATGAAATTGCATATATTGCAGCAGCTAGGTACACATTTGTATGACCCTGTAGTGCTTAACCATGTCTTACTGGGTTTGTTCTTATCAGATAAGTGTCGAGACAAATTGACAACCCTCCTATAATATTTCTTTGATTGTCAAGTCAGCAGCTAATGGTGGTAGATATTTTTTAACAATATTAACAAATTGTGTATAATCATTACTATAGGTTGTAGAAAATACCACCTTATCTTTTTTGTAATCTAACCCCCTATTAATAATGAATAACAGTTGATTCCGTGTTTTAGCTCTAGCTATGTTTTCTGTTCTACTTATAACTCCCAATATATTCCTGATTAAATGTGGCAATGCAACTCCCCCTGGCTTGGACAGTTCACCCATAGGCAAGTTCTTGGCAACATTATTTGGATAACAGGTAGATGCCTATAAGATAGACTCCCTACTAGTTTGCAATAGAATTTGATGCCAATACAGCCAATTATGGGTTTACCTTCCGAAATCATATATAAAAAGGAATATGTTCCCTTTCAGTGTGGAATGTAAAAGATAGATTACAAGCATTATTATTAAAATATGTAATTAAATCTTTGATGGTCTTTTTTTGACCTCTCCATATGATTAAGGCATCATCAGTTTACCTTCCGAACCAATAAACCAGCCTGAACCGTTGATACAAGGCAGGATGGATCCATGCTTTCATGTTGTTGACGCCAAATTCTGACCCTCCCATCCGAATGTCGCAGCAGAAATCAAGACTCATCAGACCAGGCAACGTTTTTCCAATCTTCTACTGTCCAATTTCGATGAGATTGTGCAAATTGTAGCCTCAGTTTCCTGTTCTTAGCTGAAAGGAGTGGCACCCGGTGTGGTCTTCTGCTGCTGTAGCCCATCTGCCTCAAAGTTCGACGTACTGTGCATTCAGAGATGCTCTTCTGCCTACCTTGGTTGTAACGGGTGGCAATTTGAGTCACTGTTGCCTTTCTATCAGCTCGAACCAGTCTGCCCATTCTCCTCTGACCTCTGGCATCAACAAAACATTTCTGCCCACAGAACTGCCGCTCACTGGATGTTTTTTCTTTTTCGGACCATTCTCTGTAAACCCTAGGGATGGTTGTGCATGAAAATCCCAGTAGATCAGCAGTTTCTGAAATAGTCAGACCAGCCCTTCTGGCACCAACAACCATGCCATGTTCAAAGGCACTCAAATCACCTTTCTTCCCCATACTGATGCTTGGTTTGAACTGCAGGAGATTGTCTTGACCATGTCTACATGCCTAAATGCACTGAGTTGCCGCCATGTGATTGGCTGATTAGAAATTAAGTGTTAACGAGCAGTTGGACAGGTGTACCTAATAAAGTGGCTGGTGAGTGTAGTTTACGGTTCACACCTCTAGAGGAAAAGTTAAGCCTTTCAGCAAATAAGGACAAATCCTCTCCATGCTTATGTAAAAAATGTTTAGATAAACTAGAAATGTTCTTCTCACTGGTTCTCACATCTTAGTGAATGTCGGCAGATCCGATTCCTGATAGGACTGCGCACCGCGGGATCGCGACTGGACCGGGTAAATGTGCCCCATTGTGTGCATTTGATGAAAGTTTGAATGCTGTTACTTGTATTATAGGCACAGACATAAAGTTTTTGTATTTTCATGAAATTGCATATATTGCAGCAGCTAGGTACACATTTGTATGACCCTGTAGTGCTTAACCATGTCTTACTGGGTTTGTTCTTATCAGATAAGTGTCGAGACAAATTGACAACCCTCCTATAATATTTCTTTGATTGTCAAGTCAGCAGCTAATGGTGGTAGATATTTTTTAACAATATTAACAAATTGTGTATAATCATTACTATAGGTTGTAGAAAATACCACCTTATCTTTTTTGTAATCTAACCCCCTATTAATAATGAATAACAGTTGATTCCGTGTTTTACCTCTAGCTATGTTTTCTGTTCTACTTATAACTCCCAATATATTCCTGATTAAATGTGGCAATGCTACTCCCCCTGGCTTGGACAAGTTCACCCATAGGCAAGTTCTTGGCAACATTATTTGGATAACAGGTAGATGCCTATAAGATAGACTTCCTACTAGTTTGCAATAGAATTTGGTGCCAAAACAGCCAATTATGGGTTTACCTTCCGAAATCATATATAAAAAAGGAATATGTTCCCTTTCAGTGTGGAATGTAAAAGATAGATTACAAGCATTATTATTAAAATATGTAATTAAATCTTTGATGGTCTTTTTTTGACCTCTCCATATGATTAAGGCATCATCAGTTTACCTTCCGAACCAATAAATCTGCTCAATGAATGGATTAAGTCTAATATATAATGCCCTCTCTTCTAATCAGAAAACAAAAATATTAGCTAAAGAAGGTTAAAAAAACAAATCTGTAAATGATAATTCTTACTGAACAAGAAATAATTCTTAGTTGATCAAAAATATACTCAAATCATCTCCAAATTTAGTGTATTTGAGCATATGATGTTCCAACACTATCAATGCCTTGTTGTATAGTTTAGGAGTGTATAATGCAGAAATGTCATATTCTAAAGAAGTCACAATTTTCAAAACTTCTTCAGTATCCTCTAAAAACTCAATATGATTGGGTGTAGCGGTAGGAGAAATTAATTCCTCTTTATTCATCTTGTGGAGAGCATGGAATACTGGGCATAATGGTGACTCTGGACATAGAAAATCAGCTTCTCTCTTTGTATATGCACCCAGAGAAACACCTCATTGGATAGTATCTGTCAATAGTTGTCTCACATTTTCAGTTGTATAATGTATCGATAACATCTAAACCTTCTTATCCTCTATCATTTCTCATAAAACTTACTGTCCATGACTATAATAGATTTCCCCTTTATCCCCCATCCTAACTGTTACATATGAATTGTCCATAAGGGCTTTGGAACACTTCTTGTTGTTTCCTAGTCAAATTATTCTTCTTTTAAATGTGCTTATTATTCAGTTCTTGTAGGTCCACATTGATTGTGTGAAATAAGTCGATCTATGTTTTTGTTACGAATGTAAAGATATTGGAGAAATACACATACGCTTACATTTGATTTCCTTGTGCACCTGTTGGCTGCTCATTTTTAAGTGTTTTTGGTTTGTATTCCCTGTGAACATAAGTAAGAACTACATTAATAAAGTTTGAAATGTTTAGGTTCTTTGGGAGATATGCACTTTATACGATATTAAGAAGATTAAATAAATTGATTGTTTTACTTATATTTACTTTATATTTACTTTTGAGTGCTGGATTGCTATTTCTTCAGTATCAATGGATTATAATTTAATAATTTGACTCACAAATTTCTGTGTCTGGTAGTCCATGATCTTTTCAAATGAATAGGATCAAATTGGTTTCATTGCAAATTAGAAAAAATATATATTTTATGTATAGAAGTTATTATGATGATGTAACCAGAATCCAATGCCACTTCTGTATGAATGAATCAATTTTAGCTTTAACTAGGTTAAAGCTATAATGCTAATTTACTCTCCCTCTAAAGTATACAGATAAGTTGCAGATACTTGGTTGTCCAACTGCTTGTACCTTCAGCAATCAGAATAAAGTAGTTTCTCAAAATCTTTTGGACCAATCATGTCAATGTTGCATGGGCAACACCAAACGGGTGGGTGGTCTGGGTTTTAAATTTTTACGTGTTTGCTTATTAACATAAGGTCTTACACTTTAAAATTAAAGTTTGCAAATCCATATAAAATATGATAAAATATATTTGTACTCTAAAAGGATTTATACTGTATGTTGAGAGGTCACCAGAACGATTAAAGACTAATGATTTCATGTAGGTAGACAGTGTACACCCAAACCTGACTGCAAATGTCCTTGAAAAGTATATGAGACCTTTAAAACATCTTTTAAAAGTAGAAATGTTTGCATCGGTATGGGAAACAAGTAGTCAGGAGTCTGAAGAATATAAATTACTTCTTCACTGAAATAATTGGAAAAGGTTAAAATTCATCATTTTAACTGATAGGCTTTCTTTGAGACATTTGTTGCAAAGAATACAAAACAGTACAATTCTAATTCTGTGAATGATTTTTCTATAATAAAAATAAATGTTTGCTTACTGAGTTCAATATTAAATTAAAACATTAACCAAACTATAATTCACAATGGCTCCCCAATATAGATGTAAAGATAAAACTTCAACAATGAATGCACAAGGCAAATAGGAATTAGTATTATACATATTTAGCCCCTTATATAATGACAGCAGATCACGATGCATGTTCATTTTTGTTGTAGGAGGAATAAAGCAGATTTAAATATCAATAAAAATTGATGCATAATTTTCTAATTATACATTTTTATAACAGTGAATATGCACCTTCTTCCCCAGTTAAGTGTTATCAATAAGGCAATTAGCACCTAGCCCCTAGACAAACAGTTTCCTTTACTCCCTGTGTTTTCTCTGCCCCATGAATACAAATGTTAACAAATGCAGAATCTGAAAGTTCATGTTAAAAATGGCTGCTTAAGAGTACGGCATAACTATACTTAAAAAAAACCTACTCATAAATACGATTCAATTTATGGTCAACAAATCTGTGATCATCTTCCTCTGATATTCCTGGATTGTCAAGCACCAAGGATTTTGGAGTTGGGGAGTCAAGAAAATAGTTATTAGACAATTGACCAAGTATTTCCCAATGGCGTTTGGTATTGTTGGATATGTTAATTTATGCTGGAAATGTGCTGGGTATATCTTCTTCTCAGGAAACCAATGGTAGAAGATGACAATACAAGTAAAATCCAATACATGATCCGACTTCTGCTTCTATTTACAGCCTTTGATATCTACAAACTCCTTTTATGAGAAAGTCAGATATGGCAATGATACAATTGTATGAATTATGAATTCTTTCATTATATTCACAGAGTATAACATTTCACCAGGGTATGTGGTTAATTTGGCGTTCATATCTTCTTCTTGGAGAATGAGGAAGCATAAAATAATATTCATTTTATCATTTTCATGTGCAATTACCCTCAACCCCTTAATTGGCTTTTAATAGTGGTCACTAAGGGTTCTTCTTCTGAGGCACCACCTTTTTTACGTTGGCACATCAGAAGAAGATTGCAGGACATCGGGTCTCACTGGCGCTGGTGTTGGGCTGTGACACAGGCCACAGGCCAGACTCGGCACCCACACCCGGGATCGGAAAAACTCTCTAACGTGTGCTCCGAGGCTGCCGGCTCATCTTCCCGGCTATAAGTAACTGAGCATGCGTTTATTGCAATGTAAGGAGTTGAACAAGCAATCGGATGAACACATGTTCAAGTACAATTAAAAATTGTAAAAAAGAAAGTAAAAATCATTTTATAATAATTAAATAATATAAAAGTTTCCTAATCAGCCCAATTACTTATAAAATCCAAATAAAGTATATAAAACACAGAAAAAAAAATAAACCCCCAACCAGACCTATCAACTACAGAAGTTATGCCCCTGAAAAGTTGTCAGTAGTAAAAACATTTGATTTTCTCCAATATTGCTTTTGCTCAGTAAAATTCATGAATAAGCTATAGACCCCCAAAATTAATTATCTATCTATTGTATCTCACACTGCAAATAAAAATCCATCAATTACCGGAAAAATTAAAATGTTATACCCTGTACTTTGTGACAATAGAAATCTGCTCTGAATGGTGCTGCTTCCATTCCATGCCCAGCCATATGCTCATACAGCAGTTACCACCACATATAGGGTATCAGTACACTCAGGAAAACTGGGCCTCAAGCTTTGCAGAGCATTTCATCCTTTTATTTATTATGAAAGTGTCATTTTTGGCCTAAATTAATGTATTTTCAAAAAAAATTCTAAAGTTTCTAAATCACACTATCATTTTGTTTTAACCCATGTGAAACACTTAAAGGGTTAATAGACTTAATAGAATGTGTTTTAGATATGTTGAGGGGTGTAGTTTCTATAGTGGGGTGATTTATGGGGTTTTACTATTATTTAGGCCTTTCTATGTCACTTGAAAACTGAGTTGTCCCTCAAAATGTGAGTTTTGGCAATTTTCATGAAAATTTGAAAAATCATAAAACACATAAAATATTGTTTCAAAATAAAGCAGACATTCTGAAAATGTTGAAAAAGTTGTGTTGCAGGGAGGCAAATACTGGAGGAGCTACTAACTTGGCACACTCCCAAATTAGCCAGAAAAAACACATAAAAAACAATGTTAATGCTCTAGCTCCACAATAAAATGTTAAGATTGAGAATTCCACAGAACGGTCTCACCCAGTTCCTTATAAATCGTAGATTGAAGAAATTCCTCAGTAATTCCTCCTGTCACGATATTCACTTCTCTATACTGGATCCTGTGAGAGACCACGCTACACTCTCGTGCACACGTTCACAGCACCGGTCCTGTATCAGGAAGAATGTGGACAGATGGTGCAAATCACCAAGGATAAGAGTAAAATGAATTTTATTCCAGCATACTCACAAACAAAATAAAAGCGTGCATATCCAAATGGTTAAAAACGCCAGAGGACCTCACGTATTTCGGTACCTACTGTATGAAGACAGCAACTTTCAATATACCCCAGTACAGTATGAGCATCATAGAGGGGTGGTTGCTACTTAGGACCCCATCCATCAACTAGAATGGAGTAATTGCATTGTTAGATTGAATCCCTCTCAGTCTTAGAGAAAGCACAGTGTAATGTAATTTTATTTATTGAGATGTTTTCAGTACATGAAAGTACATAAAATTTATTAGAAACACATATATATATATATTATTTGTAGTTTTCTTTTCTAAATTTTCTCATTTGTTTAATTGTGCTTTTTTTTCTATTTACAGTTATGAACTTTTCAACCAAAGTAATAAGTTTATCCTTCCTGCACACACATCCTTAAATGTTTAAAGATGACAAAAATTACCTTAGGTATCCATTTATGTATTTAATTTTTGTGACTTTTTTTTTTACATTTCTTTTAGTTGTTATATTTTTAAGTATAAAAAAATCATTTCTTTTTTTTCAGCAAGCATTTTTTACAGTCACTTAGGGCTTTTTTGGAAAAGCATTTTAGGATCAATATTGTCCCAGTATCAAAATTGCTTGTTAGTAAGAACCTCAGGCCACTATTCTCAATGTTTAAAAAGTTCTCAGCTACTTTTGATGGAATGCCCAGGCAAAGAATTGCAGTTAATCAGTGTCAGGCCTGGCAAGCAGCAGGACTCCTATGAACTGAATGGTGAAGTAACTAAAACTACCGAGAAGTTCCCTGTATGTGAATAAGGAAGTCACTGTGACAGCATGGTGCAAATATAGACAAGCATAAAAGAACAATCTTTTTCAAATAACTAAAAAATCTTTGGTGACTTCTAAAATAGTGAGCTGCTGCATTTTGTTCCATTGTATGAAATTGATGCAAAATTACATTTTCATTATATACATGCCTGGCTTTCTGCACCATTATAACTTATCTCGAAAGACAACACAAATCTTTTAATGGGTTGAATTACCATTTCTACCACAGTAAGAATAGTAGATATCATTAACCTAATAGGTTAACCTGAGTGCAACGAATATGAAAATATAACAGAAGACGTAACTGTTAATTCACTTGTGTTTTACCTGCTGAAACTTTTTGTATCATCACCTGTACCTTGCATGTCTAAGCATGTCTAATACACACATATATAAAATGATAAAGCTTCAATTCCTGGAACTATTTCCCCCCCACTTTACGCCACCTCCATGCCAACAAGTTTTTCCCAAATTACGGAGACCCGACTTACATTACACTCCATGTTACAAACAAACCTCTGTGTGACTATGACCTCAGGTGATATAATAGAATAAAACTTTATTTATCCCTGAGGAAACTGCTTTGTATGTAGGCCTGCAAAGGTTAACAAACTATAAGTAAACTAACGTAAACAGGAAAACACAAAACAAATTTTTATGGGGGTGAAACAGTCATGGGAGGTCCAGCTACAGAATATGAAGAGACTTTCTGTAGTATAGATTATTAATGAGGATGTGACCCTTGCACCTGTAATCACCTCTATACAATAGGCAGTGTTGTCTACTTCTGTAGATAATATCTGCTGGATGCTGCTCCACTCAACCATGTCGTATTGCTAATCTATACTGCTAACATTTTGTGGTTACTAAAATTTACTTAAACTAAATTTTAAAGGGGAAAAAAAATTCACACAAAAGAAATTTCACATATGGGAGTAATGAGTTGTGCCATATCACTTGTAATGAAATGACCTGCATCAGCCATCACAAACTAATAATAAAATCCTGTTGACAGGCTCCTTTTAATGTTTTACAGCATCACGTCAGGTAAAATGGGGGCTTCAGGACTAGCAACTCAGTTTATACTCTTTTAATAAATTTAGGTACCATGGGTTCTATCATGCTTAAGGGAAAGGGCTTCCAGAGCCCCGGAAGAAGCCGTGAAGGCGAAACATTTAGGTCTTTTTTAACTTTATGTTTTGTAAGTATATCGATTAAACTATTTTAGAATTCAAAAAGAAAAACCTGTTGCGCCTCGTTTCTTCCATGGGAACGGAGCCTGGGTCACTCTGGGACTAGCGGAACCAACAGTATGGAGGTGCAGGTTTCCAGTCAGAAGACCGGACTCGTACATCCGGAATTAGCTGCCATCCGAGTGTTCCATCTACGACTACAGCCGGCAAAATGCCAACCCGGGGAGACGAGCAGACGAGAGGACACCTTTTTGGAGACAGAGTGTGAAAGGTACTGTGTGACCTGGACATATACTTGCGCATTATCTCTGCTTTGAATATAAAGTGAAGCTGGTAAAGACATTGATGCAGTGAAAGATTACTGTTTACTCTGAAATTTTGGCAGCGTGATAAATCAAGAGACTCCAGCCTCTTGATGTATTGGACAGGGTGCTGTGTAGCATTTATTCTATGCCAGGGACTGTCAGGCGTAGAAATAAATGCAGCCGACGACTTATGAAAAGTGTGAAAAGTTGCCGGTTGCAGCAAGTGTGCAGGCATGGGGACAATGATGTCCCACACCAGCCTACTCCTGGCTGGTCGCACCCTCTGCACCTCCCCTTCACCCCCCACTGGTGTTAACGTGGCACAAAGGGATACATAATTGCAAGTGGTAGCAATAG
Organism: Engystomops pustulosus; assembly: GCA_019512145.1. Lineage (NCBI taxonomy): Eukaryota > Metazoa > Chordata > Amphibia > Anura > Leptodactylidae > Engystomops > Engystomops pustulosus. The sequence goes on from WNYA01001183.1 coordinate 31,496, forward strand.
GCTAGCATTTGCGAGGGTTTCTACATCTTAATAAATATGCCCCATTAATTTGCTCAAAAGGTCTCTGACATAGGTCTTATGAAACTGTAATGCTTGATGTTAAGGGGCCTGCCTGAAAAGGTAATTAAGAGGCAATGTTTTCTTTTTCCCATCCTGTAATGTGTGTGTTTGTGTATATGCATATTTCCCAGTGGTCATCAAGGACTGTAAGCTTCCATTCGGCTACGATCTCAAAACCATTGTTAGAGGAGTTATCCAGGATGTGAATTTTTTTAAAAGGGTTATATAAAATAAATAGAAAACTACTTAGACTTATACTCACCTTGGTCCTTACCTTCAGTCAGCCGCTTCTAGTCCCAGTTGGTCTTCATTGGCATACAGAGGCTGACATCACATCAACTGTGTGAATCTGCTACATGCTGCAATGTGTATTAGGGTGTAGCATGTACACGCTGTTGATGTGATGTCAGCTCAGAGTCTCTGTACTGTATACCAACAATGGCTGATGGTGATTGGAGGAGCTGCAATAAACTGGGCATAAAGTAAAACACACAAAAAGTTACATTGTTTGCATAACTTAGAAAACTCATATAACATTAATGGTACATTTTCATAGGTCCACATTGTACAGATCACTTCTGTTTAATATCATTTAATATCACATCACAACTTAATAAGCCTTTTAAATGTTTAATCATATGAAAGAAAGAGTGAAATGTGGTAATAAAGCTAAATAAAAAAAATGAAAGTATGTAAAGTAATATATATGTATGTTCTCTTGTCTTCAATAATTGTCACCCTCACCTGTCAGTTCTATAGAGGTTTACACAATGGAAAATGATATACAATGATATACGGCAGAGAACCTAAATGTGCATTAATGATATGTTTTCTGCCAGGAGTTTGTACATTTGTTTAAGTCAGCCAAAAATGAGAACATTAGGATAGGAACAGTTTTAAGCAGCGACAATTTATGACATGACATCCTTAGCTTTAGTTACAATGGAACTGTATTTTGTGTTAATTGTAGCCTTATACTCACAGTTTTATGTAATAAAATATTAAACTTACTGGAAACTTCTGACTTTGACCAGAAAATGCATTTAGTTTATCCTAAATTGTGCTATCCTAGATTTACTTCCAGTACTTATTTGAAACTATTCCCACAAGTCAGGATCCTGCTTTCAATGAATCCATAGTTTCTTGACTCTACACTGTACAAAACTATTTAAGATTATTTAATTCTAGGTTAGATGAAAATTATTGACAAATTCAGAGATCTTGGTAAAAAAAAGTACATTTACAGTACTCTGGAACAAAAGATGACAGGAAATTATTATTACAATATTTGAGAACAATGGAATTTTCCTTGATTGAATATATCAACGGATATTGAGAACTAAAGTGCACCTTTGCATAGATTGTAAATGTATTTTATATATAATTATTTTTCCAATAATTTCTTCATAAAATACATCAAAAAGCATTGCTTTTTTCAAAAATATAATATTATAGAGCAGTGACAAAAAAGTAGTTTATAATCTAATTCAAGGTATTGCTAAAAGCTTTTTCCAGACAGAGATAATATGATGTTCACTCCTTTGCCCACCACTATCTTAAACAGATCATATAAAAGTACAGTAAATCGGGTAAAAGGAAAAAAAATATTAATTTTGGTATCTTATTTTTCTTATCGAATGTATGTTCAAGTTGACCACACCAAACACCATAACACTATTCCTTCACCAATTTTTGATTAAACATAGATAGATCGATAGATAGATAGATAGATAGATAGATAGGGCTTGAAAAAGGTGATAAACACCGAAACGTCGCTGGTTTTGGAATAAACCCTTCCTTTTTTTCACTTTCACTTGGGAGTGCTGCCTCATTTTTTGGATATTGTATGAATGCAAGTCTTTTACCAGGACTGGTGAGTCTCTGCACCCCCCTTCTTAGGGGTTCCTTTTTGACACTGTGCTGCTGTGGACTTTCTTTTTCTAGATAGATAGATCACCATATCCCACCCCAATATAGGGAAAGAATGTGGGCATGAGATTTAAAAGAATTCCAGTGGACAAAAATTGAACACTTTCAAACCAAGGGTGGCATTAATCTGACAGTTGCAGTTCTTTTCCGCAATTTGGTGCAGTTATTAAATTTGTCTCTAATTTGCAAATTTTTGGGGTGCAAACAAAAGTCTGGGACTTAGAGGTTTTGAGTCTCTGCACTTTATCTGACATGATTGTTCTGCAGATCTTTGCACTGCATCTATAACTATTTTGCGCCTAAAAGTTGCAAAAAAAGTAGCAAAAATTCACCTGCACTGAACACTGGAAAAAAAAATCAACCCCCTTCATTACTGGAAACATAGGTCAAAGGTTCAAAAATTACAAATTAACATTTATCAATGCAACATGAAAAAATACTTTACAACTGTTGTAGAATTTCATCATTGTTCCATTAAAATAGCCTCAAGTAACTACTTCATCATTTTCTATTTATTGTCAATCTTAATGAGCAGGTTCCATTTCAAGAATTTTGTTTAATTTTTTTTACAGATCTTTAGCTTTTAGTCTCTGAATTTTCAATAATATGCAGTCTGGACGTTGTACAAGCATTCACTTTTTGTGTGCAAAAATGAAGCTAGGAATGTTCTTTAATCTTTTCTTATTCTAGCTTCCTTATTGGTCGCAAATGAGATCTACTTAGAATAAGTTTTGACAATTTAGATACAAAATTAGGTGCAAATTAATCGGCAATGTGACAATTCAAAATGTATTTAATAAGGAAAAAGAACACGTAACATTAATTACAAGAAAAGTAAAGGCACAAACCAGGCACAAAAAAAGGTGAACCCGAGACACAAAGGGGCACATTTACTTACCCGTCCGGAGGAGTTCACAGAAAGTGCATTGTCTGTGTATAATGCACTCTGCCGCGATTCACTAAGATCGCGTGCCCGATATCTTGCATGTATCGCTTCCCTGCTCAGGCCCGACAGAGTTCACCTTCTTCTTCCTGGTATATGTAAGTGCGTTGTCTTGCTTCACAATTTGAATCTTAAAGCCCACGCTTAGTCCGTATCTGTCGGTGCGTTCGATGGTACGCCCCTGATTTCTGCTGCGCCAAAATCTGATCACATGTGACACAATCCCCTTCTAAATAGCTGTCACAGTGGCGAAAATCCCGACGATTTCTAAAATCCGATGAAAGTGCATTCCGCTGACCCTTAATAAATAAGCCCTAATATGAATACTGGCGTGTTTAGCAGTAAATTTATGTTCACTACAATAGCAATTGCTGCACAATTAACACTGTATAGTAGGAGAGTTTATCCATATGTAAATAACTACTGTAGTTGATTTTTTGTTTATCAATTATAAATCCACTGGAGAGTAATAAACAGTCCACACTGAGATAAAATACCTAAATTGATCCAGTATCACATTTCCAGATTTTTTTTGTTTTTCTACATATTATATTGCCTTATTGCAAATTGTAATTTTTTTGGACAGTACTGTCCCTTTAAGAAACCCTAGTTACATTTATTGCACACTGGACACATTGGGGGTCATTTAATAAGGGCCCGAATCACAGTTTTCTGTCGCGTTACCCGAATATTACCGTTTTGCGCTGATTTTCCCTGAATTGCCCCGGGATTTTGGCGCACACAATCGGATTGTGGCGCAACGGCGCCAGCATGCACGCAGCGGAAATCGGGGGCGCGGTTGTAAGAAAACCCGACGGATTCAGAAAAACCGAAGTATTTTTTTTTTAAAAGTGTCGCTTGACATGCACTTACCTTCACCCAGGATAGCTTGCTGAACTCCAGTGAACACCGACGGACTTCAGCACAGCAGCAACACCTAGTGGACATTGAACGCACTACCTTAGTGAATCGCCAGAAGACCCGAATCTTCCACAAAGAACACACCAATGGATCGTGACAGGACCGGGTAAGTAAATCTGTCCCATTGTGGATATTGAGACTGGAGGACTATGTGTGCAGATAATATTTCTCTCCTGTCGGGCAATGCACAGTGTCTGACAACCTAATCCCAGATGTATATTTGTTTTTTAAGCCCATTTTACACATTGCTCCCCTCATGATAAACGTAATGTATACTAAATCAGGTGTCTCTGCAACCAACAGCACAAACTAAGGAACAGGTATTAGAGGTGCAAGAGGAACCGTGGGGCTAATTTATTAGCACAGCATACAATGGGGGTCATTTACTAAGGGACCGAATCGCGTTTTTCCGTCGGGTTACCCGAATATTACCGATTTTCCCTGAATTGCCCCGGGTTTTTAGCTCACGCAATCGGATTGTAGCGCATCGGCGCCGGCATGCATGTGACGGAAATCGGGGGACGTGGCCGTCGGAAAACCCGACGGATTCGGAAAAACCGCCGTATTTAAAAAGAAAAAAGTATCGCTTGACACGTGCTTACCTGCACCCAGGATAGGATAGTGAACTTCCATGAATTCCAACGGACTTCAGCGCAGCTGACATTGGGCGCACTACCTTAGTGAATCCCGGCCGTACCCGAATCAGCGTCGGAGAACCCGCCGCTGGATCGCGACAGGACCGGGTAAGTAAATGTGCCCCAATGTCTAATAAGAAGCACCGGCCTCTTAGTAGATCCATAAGGGATCCAGAAGAGTTTTTGGCTGTAGTGTCCACCGGTTTTCACATACACTATATTAAGTACAATGGGCCGGGGAGTTCACGTCAGTTTTCAAAGATATGTTTAGTTAATGTAGCTTAGTTTTACTAACAAGTTCTTTTTAAACATGATAAAAATATTGCTTATTCCATTCTGGTTTACTTGACTAAACACATACATCCTCTGAGTGATAATTCCATATATCTAAAAAGAAAAAATTAAAAAACAATAAAAATCGACTATAATAATTAATTCATAAATTAAACCTAAATATACCAATGGTGTAGGAGGATAGGACAGTTTCTATAAGACAAGCTGTTTTTTTGTAATAAATCCTTTACAAGTGGGTACATAATTTATCATGCGAAAATTGAGTTTCTAAATGTATAATCTCTGCAAAATATCTGGAAACTGATAAATCACTATTAATTAGTGCTGATTGAATCTCCTCTTAAAATTGCAGCTATTTTCCCCAATGTACATCAAATTGCCTGTAGACACCAGTGTAGTGCTTGGGAAGTGTGCACCATCTTATTTTGATAAACCTTTAACATAGAGTGTGCAACACAATTCTGTTGAGTCACTGTAATAAATGTGGCGCATGGTCCAAATCGGCACCTAAAAACACCCCTTTTGTTGAAGAATTTTGTGGTGTGGCGGACATAGTGACACAATACCGACACATATACTTAAATACATATGCAAGCAGTTTGCATATTTTATTCAGTGCAAAGACAGACAGAAAACTGGTGCAAACACTTTATGTTACATTATGTGCCAAAATATATAGTTAGGTATCATCAGCATAAAGATGATATTGGAAACCAAATGTGCTGATGGTTTTTCCAATGGGGGCAGTATAGAGGGAGAAGAGAAGAGGACGTTGGACTGAGCCCTGAGGAACCCTGACATAGGAACAGAAGAAGAGAGAGAACCAGAAAAGGAGATGCTGAAAGTGCGGTCAGAGTGATAGGAGGAAAACCAGGAGAGTATTTGTGCCAGTATTTGTGCCACTATGCCCGCTGCGCCACAAAATTCTGCACATACAGGGACGTTCGGGTGATGAGTTGGACCATGTGCCACATTTATTATAGCGACTTGACAGAATTGTGTCACACAATCTATGTTTTAGATACACCATAAAGAAGTTAGGGCACACTTGGATGGGCCACGGAATCCCAGCTAAGAGATTTGTCGAACTGCGTGACTGACTGCTCAATGACTTAGAAGGTTTTGTTGTTTTGAAGGTGAGGTGGAGGTTTCTGCACTTCAAAAAGAGGTTGAGCGTGACTAGGATATCTAATGGCATTGTCTACCATGTAATTGACTAATGTTTCACATTTGTGTGGCCTATTATGGCCTGTAAGTATATGCTGCACTCTGGCACCTGCTTGCACCATTTAAAGTTGTAGAAGGCACAGAAAGAATATGTCTCCTCCCTGCAATACCAGTTCCATCACCAGCAGCAACACAGCCACATCCCTGTGCTTTAATTCCTGCTTTCCCCATTTTAAAACACCTCCAGTTTTCCACACTGCACTTGAGGAGTGAGGGAGTAACAGGTGCAGTTATTTTTACTGTAACATAGTACCATATGTCACATAAAAAATATCTTATCAGAATAGTCCCTGGGTGTTTCTTTGGGTCTCCACACCCTGAGTAATCCTTAAAGTATGAATGAAATGCTCACCTCGCTGTTATTTGCTATTTAGCAATTTCTCTTTATCAAAAATATATCAATTGTTACAAGCATTTTAGGCAAAACATAATCACAAGTGTGAAAGTCCATATAGTCCAGCATGAACTACACCATGTAGAGAACTACACCATGTAGTTACTCTATTAAGGAGGTCAGCATCCAGCACATCATGTGACATTTCGGGGTTTGGCCCCTTCTTCTGAAGTACTGTAGTACTGGCACTGTAGTATTGTATTATCCTTCAGATGAAAATAGAACTAAGAATGGTACTGTAACATAGAACTAAAACTAATAATGTAATGTAGTACTGCTTGTTGCTATAAATGAGAAGAATACTAAGACTGGTAATGTAATATAAAACTGAATGATGCAAATAGTACTAAAACTAGTTCTGTAACATAGTACTGTTTTATGCATTAGTACTAAGACTGAAAATTTAACTTAGTATATATATGATACTGTATGATGCTATAAATGAAAACAGTACCAAGAATGTGACTGTAAAATATACCTGTATGATTCAAATAGTACTAAGACTGCTTCTGTAATGTAACATTGTATAATACAAAAACTAGTACTGTGACATATGTGGGGAATTACTCTGGTAGATGCCTTGTAGCAGTGCAGGAACACACGCAGAGTTAAAGTCCAAAAATCAAGTGTTTATTCACATTTCTTTGTCAAATCCTATGCTTAGGCACGTACAAAATAAACCCTGCCTGGCTGGGCACTGCCTAGTACAATAACAGCACCTAACTATACATGTACCAGGTTGCCTGGCACACACTCTTGGCCAGCAGAATATCAGGAGGCACTCAGTTACCTTTGGTGTGTGAACACGGTCCAGCCTTCAGCTCTCCAGGTAGTGCCTCTCCTACTGCTTCTGGCCTGCAGTCTAAAACAGGCTTTAACGAGGTCTGTGACCTGCACATGTGGGATATACAGAAACCCAGGACCGAAGCCTGGGGGAGTAGGAATCCCACTACCAGCCTACCCCTACTCCATAATAAGCAGGCCCAGTACGGACATTACAAAAGTGTCTATGCTAGCCAACATAGACCAAACAGACTTCTCCTGCTTACCACATGTCTGCATTAACCCTTGTGTTACTGCAGACAAATCCAGAGCTTTTACCGGTACTTTTTATCTGCCTGTAGGACAGATAGCGATTCTCCCAAATGACACCTCTCACTTTCTCACACATAGTAATATATGATGCACAGTGCTAATACTGATACTATAACATAGTACTGTATATTGCCATAAAAGAAAAAAGTATTATGGCTGGTGCTGTAACATGGTACCATATGAAACAAATAGAAAAAGATTGGTATTGTATGTTGGTACTGTATGATTCAAATAGTACTAAGACTGGTACTGTAAGGTAATACTGTATAATGCAAATAGTACTAATAGTGGGTCTGTAAGGTAATACTGTATGATGCAAATAGCATTAAGACTGGGTCTGCACTATAGCAGCCTATGGGGCACATGAATCACACTTTTCTGATGGTCATACTGTCATGGTGTTTGGTCTCTTAAAACAAAAGTCGCATAAAGGGGCCAATTTACTAAGGGTTGGCGGAGCACATTTTCGTCGGGTTACCCGGCGATCCCCAGTACTTAGAAGAACCAGGAAGAAGAAGGTGAACTCTGGCGGCCTTGACAGGGAAGCGACGGATGCAGGAACTCGGGCGCACGAGCTACATGAATCGCGCCAAACTTCATCTTTGTCGGAACCATCCGAATCGGGGATACATGACAGGACCAGGAAAGTAAATTTGCCCCAAAGTCTCCAAAAGTCCCAATCAGTTCCTATTTTCTATGCTTGGTCAGGGGCAGTCATAGACTTGTGACTTTCACATCTGGATAAACATCTGTGATAACTTAGGGAACACTTTAGAAAAATAATCAGTGGCCAACTTTGAAAAAAGTTAGGTGCAAAAAAGATGTAAATGATAACAAGCACCATGAAAAATCTCAAAAATTACATAAAAAAGGTAAGACAAAAGTTTGATACATGTGCCCCTATGAGTAGAAATATTGAGTTCTTCAGACTACCATAAACAGGGTAATTATTTCAGATTTTTACCTTTCCTTTACTGTAGCAGCCTCCTCTCCCTACTAAACTGCACTAAAATAGGGCAATTGCTTGTTTTTATAAGAGTTCCTGCCTGTCTTACTGACCCTATCTTAATCAGAATCTAGTCTCATCTCTGTAATGGGACTGGGACATGTAACCCTGCCTCTTATAAAGCAGGGTCACATGTCCAACCTGTGGTTGCCTAGGGCTAAAAGCTGGCTGATTGGCTGCTCAGTAGCCCACCAACCAACTTTACTGCATTATCCCAAACCCCAAATTAGGACCTGAAGTTGTGACAAAGTTTTTTTCCATGAACCTGAACCTGCCAAATTCTAAATTTGCCAAATTGTTGATGCATGGCAGCATATTAAACATGATATGCAAATAAACTTGTACAATTATCATGATTTACTTATCAGCTAGTATAACAGGCTAGCATTTATTCATGTTTATGATTATTTTGTGAATATGTGTAGAATACTATCTACATATTTTTAAAAAGAGCGAAAAAAATGAAAACCAAAATTTCTGATAGAAAGTGTAACAAAGACTAACAAAGCGGAATTATAGAGATAAAGCCACAACAGTACATCAGCATCTAATGTCTTTGATCAGCACCGGTCTACATGATAAAGTATACTTCATTTTTATCATCATGCTGAGACTATCTATCAACCAGTGCTTTGGCAGTAGTCCCAAGAAAGGGCCCTTGAACTGCCATGTGCATGCCGTATAACAGAAGGAACATCTGTTGTTTAGCCAATATTTTAAATTTACATTATTTATTTATTTTTATTTTTTATTCCTTTGAAGTTATTATCCATTGACTAGTTCAGGAAAAAGTGTCTTCCTTGTATTTCATTCCTAATTTTTCTGTTTATTGGTGTAGTCAATTATATCTTTTGTGTTGGGCTCAAATTTTGTCTCAACTTCTATTGTGTTAAAAACTTTTAAAATACCGAGTGATAAAGCAAAATGTACTATTACTTAAAAAAAATGGAAGGAAAATGGTATGCAATTCTTAAATTCATATCTTCATCTTTGACATTAGCAAAGGAAAAAAGAAACAGTAATCAGCGTTACATTCTCTGATGAAAAGAAGATCACGGCATGGGAATGTCATACAAAATTTCAAACTTCATTCTACATTTTTCTATTCTCTATCGATAGAGACATGCTGAGCTGATTAAACAAAATCTTATATATATGAAAGACGCCATTTGCTTTGAAATAAGGTATAAAAGCCCTGATCAAAACATGTTTCTGTCTCCCATGGCTGTGAGACAATGACAATCTTTCTGAATATTTCATTAAAGATTGTTACATTAATTTCGGGTAAACAGCAAAAGATAATTACATAATAAAAAAAGGTTTGGCCTATATATTTTGTTCAGTATTTGCTGTACATAATTATATAATTTTCTCATTACAAAAAATTAGCTTTTTAGACCAAGGTGAAATTTAGACAACATGCTTTAACTGCTTCAATACAAGACTGTACATTTTTACGGATTAAAACATTACACACATACTGAAGTTAAAGGTCATAGATCTGCTATGTGCAATTTCAGGCTAGTCTCACATCACAGTTCTTGGGAACTTTTTTACATTTTTAGAAAAATGTGCAAATTATTGATATTATTTCACACACAATTGAGTGTGGTTGGGGGGGGGGGGATAAAAATAAGCAGCTACAAAAAGTGTACTCTCTGCCAACATATGAATTACATATTAAACAACTAATTAACTTACTTAATATACTCTGAAAAAATGTATATATTTATATAACCTTTTATATCTGTAATTATAAACAACATCTTCAAGATATAATATTTATGGTTTTCCCATGAAAGAAAATTCTGAAATCTCAATCCCCTAGTGATGTTTATACAATAAATATCATTTTAACCCCTTATTTTACAATTTTACTTAGTTTTATTGCTGTTGTAGCTCTTATCACTCAGCAATGTAAACGGGGACTCTCTAATACTTAAACTTGGGGCTCCTTTACTTACCCGGTGCTTCGCGATCACGTCTGGCGCGGTGGTCGACGTTTGATTTAGAGCTTGCCGGATTCACTAATGGTCGTTCCCGCCTGATAATCCACTAGGGGTCGCTGCTGCTTGCTGAAAGTCAACAGCCATGTTTCCACACACCTTTGTGTTCGTCCCCGGTGTAATTGCTGCTATTGTTGCGACATAACCATTTTTAAAAAATTTTTGCATGTTTTTCCAAATCCGATTTCCAATTTTCCGATGGCCACGCCCCTTATTTCCTGTTGCGTTTTAAAGTCCGGTGCTCATAAGTGGCCACCAGTGATCGCTTGCGGCAAAAATCCCGGTATAATGCGTCAACTCGGAAATATTCGGGAAACACTTGATTGAAAATGCCAATTCGGGTGACCCTTAGTAATGAGCCCCATTCTGAATCCATTTGTTTCTGTAATAATGACAATGTTGTTAATTATCAGGGTACGGTTATAATATACACTTTGAGCTGGCTTCTGCAACATTGTAACTAAGCCGACACATAAAAGAGAGATTAGACCAGATGCAAGATGAGATGATGAGATGCAGGATGATCCTGTACAACACGTCACAATTCTTCCTCAATCCTGTTCTCACAGGTTTGTCCTCCCTCCCCTCTTATCTTGGTCGTTGCCATTTTCTCTCTCTCAACTCTGTTGATTATTGCCCTTAGGCATAAAGTGAGTGAGACATTCTGTGAGCTCCATTGTGGACTTGCAAGTTGGGTGGGGGCTAGAGTGCAGGCACGATAGCAAAAACTCAGCTGCACACATGACCATCACACAGAAATCCAATGGCATGACTGACCCTAATCCATAAGTTTTAACAGCGTCGTGTCTAGGGACAACGCAAATTGAGCACACCAGACTATGAGACAGGTTGGAGACTGGTTTGTTAAAACACGTGAATTATAGATGTTTTTTGTATACCTGAGTAACATTTAGAACTTGTCTTCAAGAGAACAAATTCAACTTTTTGTTTTAGGTGAGGCAAGCCTGTCTAGCTTCAGCATGAGGAGTCTCTTGTTAATGACCCCCAATCTCCTTCATCTGTCTCGTTTGAATACCCTAAATTTGGTATATCCAGCAAGTTATCTACTGGCACAATGGCTAAACTACTGCAGCAGCAGCCATATAACTTATACGCAACCCCAGCTCTGAGAACATAGATTGGTGGTCTGTTCATGTTCTGACCCCGACAATATTCACATTTGTGGTCTGTTAAAAGCCTCTTCATATTTTAAGCATTTGCAAAGCTTCTTCTGTGTGTTCCGGTAGTTATGATTTTTTTTTTTGTTTTTTTTTGTTTTTTTTATTTTTTTATCCTTTACATTAATTTTTTATTTATACACATGTTTAATTGCAAAACTAATCATATGCAAACAAATGTGCCATAAACAACAACAATCATTACTAAGATGAGCGAGCACAAAATGCTCGGGTACTCGTTATTCAGATCGAACTTTTCCCCGAGCCGAGTGCCTTCGCTCCGAATAACGAGCCCCATTGAGTCAATGGAGACTCGAGCATTTTTCAAGGGAACCAAGGCTCTGCACATGGAAGCTTGCCAAACACCGTGGAACCTCAGAAAGGATGGAAACACCACGGAAATGGACAGACCAGCAGGGCACATGCTGGATGCCTGCTGAGGCTGCTTAATCGCCCATTAGCCAAAATTATGGGCCAACAGCATGGCCATGACAGAGTGACAGAAACTAGATAGCATCTAAAACCTCCAATAATATGACCCTGACACTATAGGGGACTTGGCATGGCAGAGGCGGGCAGTCAGAGCTAGAGAGTGTCATCATGCGACATACCCTAAATTGACTCAGGCTTCAAACCAATGGGTGGCAGAGGAGGAACCAAAGGAGGTGAGCAGAAGCCGCCAATAAATATCGGTACCTGATCAAGTTTGCCATATATTTTGTGATTACCCAGGGTTGAGCGACAAATTACATTGACACCATGAAAACAACCCAAAATGTCTGCCTACCCCTCGTTTGATAAGGAGACGCATGTATGGAGGCCGTGAACTAGTAGTAATTAAAGGTGCTTCTGTTAAACTTGTTAGTTGGAATCTTGGCATGTGAGCTGGCGCTCCGCTGCCATGGCGAGCTTTCGGCCAATCCAACCCCTGTCTCTTCTAGCTACTCCCAAACAGTCACTTCTAAGAAACCTTTGTATAGATCAAGTGTAGTAGCGTTCTATAAGTTTGGATAGGCGGGTGAGGGAGATGTGAACACGATTCGCAAGAAGCGCGAAGATAATATCGTTAATGAATAAAAGTATTCCAGTATACTTTTGTGGATTACACAGCAAGGTGTGCGCACAAAGTTAACAAGTTTGGATGTGTATCCTATGAAAACCAACCCCAAATTCTGCCGGACACATCGTTTGATAAGGGGAGACCATATATGGAGGCATGAACTAGGAGTATTAAAGGGTGCTGCAGTTAAAAACTATGTGTTTTGCTCTTGGGGATGGAGCTGGCGCTCCGCTTCAGGCGAGCTTTCGCCAATTTCCAAGCCCCTGTGCTCTAGCTACTCCCCCCAAACATGCACTTCTAAGAACCTTTTGTATAATATGCCAGTGTATTAGCGTTCTTAATAAGTTGGGGATATGTGCGGGTGAGGGGAATGTACAACAGATGCGCAGAAGCGCTAACATATAATCGGTAAAATGAAAAAGTTTCCAGTATATGGTTGGGGATTTCCAGCAGCAGGGTGGCGCAAGTTACCAAGTTTGATGTGGAATGCCCTGTAATAGCTCTGGCGGTGTGCCTTTTAATCGCCTTAAGCTCCAACAGTTTGAGAGCACGCCTGCCTTCGCTTAGCGACGGCACTTGCCCTGTTTGCTGTGCCTGAGCCTACCGCGTGATTGCGCCATGAGCCACGGATTTATTCGGAGAGAGTAGGAGGAGGGTGCGGGTCGAGGAGTTTTTTGCCTTTCGACTTCTGCCTGGTAGCACTGCCCGCGTAAGCCCCTCTGCGATCTCTGGCGTATATTACCATGACCCCAGGGTCAGACTCGTTCCATCCTGCACCAAGGTAATGTATAGCGTTCTTAAGTTTAGGGATATGGCGGGTTAGGGACATGTAACAGATGCGCAAGAAGCGCTGAAATAATATTCCCTAAATAGTAAAAGTTTCTGTGTAGTTTATTGTGGTAACAGATTACAGCGGGTGGGCGACCAAGTTAACAACTTGATTGGTTAATCCATGACAAACACCCAAATTTCTGCCTGACACACCCTCGTTTGATAAGGGGACGATTATGAGGCAGCTATATGCACGACTTTTGGAGGTAGCATGGAGACAACGTGTGGAGCTGCTATGAGACAATTATTTTGGTAGTGGCCTGTATTGGCTAGTCCCAAAAAAGTTTTCAAACCAGAGAGCAGGTATGTGGTTCCCTCCACGAAACTAAATAATAATTGAGTGCCTGTATGGCAGGTCCAAAAAAGTTTTCAAACCAGAGGAGCAGGTAGTTGGCCCTCCAGAAAAATGATAGATTTGAGTGCCTGTATTGGCAGTCCAAAACAGGTTTCAAACTCAAGACGAGCGTAGGTGTCCTCCAGAAAATTAATAGATGGAGTGGCCTGATTGGCACTCCTCCAAAATTGTTTAAAACAGAGGACCGGGTTAGGTGGCCCTCCAGAAAAATTAAATGCATAAATACTATCAGCTAGAGCCATGGGCCCTGTCAACAAATCAGCCAGTTTCCTCTCTGCCTTAGTGTGACAATAGAGGAGAGGAAGGAGAAAATGAGGAGGAGGAGTGCCATAGTTATTCAGGTTTAGCTTCCTTCACCTGGTGGAGTTGGAAATTAAATTAGAATCCAGGCTTTATCATCATTAAAAGCGTCACCTGTCAGCGCTGTCAGTCGACGGGCGTGTACGCTTATCGGTGATGATCCACCAGCTGCACTCACGTAAAACCCGCTCGGGACAAACCCTATCGGCAGAGTAGCAAGAACTCCAAGGCTACCGCCCAGTTCCTCGTGCCAACATGCCACTTTGAAACCCAGTAGTTGTAGGGAGCTGTGTGAATCATTAGTAACGATGGATTGTTCAGTCTACGTACTCCTCGCACCATCTTTCTTGTAAAGATCACACACTACTCTGTGCCGAGACTGGGGACCTTGACAGTGTCTTCTGTGGGTGACATAAAGCTGTCAAAGCCTTGTAAAGCGTAACCCTCCAGTGCTGGACAAGCTGCCTCTCGCCTACTCTCCCTCGCTACTTGGTCCCGCAACTTACGCACTCTGCCGCTAGCCTGTCAGAGGGAAATAGTGTTTCAGCTTAGTCACCATGGCCTGCTGGTATTTCAATGCATTCTCACACCTCCTTTCCTCTCCAGGGATATAGTGGAAGATTTTTGCCTGTGTCGGGTCCCGGAGAGTGCATACCCCAGTAATCAAGTGCTGGATAAATTTTTGTACGCCGGGTGCACGGGATAGGCACCTAGCCATGAATCTCCATATATGCGCCAGGTCCCAACTCTCAAGAAATTCACATCCCCTCACTGCCTGACCTGTCCATCTCACTCCTCCCTCCACTCCTCTTCCTCTTCTACCCTTCTTCTCCAGACACGCTAACATGAAGTCTGAGCAATGCTCCCCTCTTGTGTCTCGCCCCTACTTCTCCTTCTCCCTCCCTCTTCCCTCTCATCCTCCTCCACCTCCTCCGATATGCGCTGCGAAACGCCTGAGGGTGCTTTGGCTATCAACAAAAGGGAATCTCTTCCCCGTCCTCTTGCGACGAGCGCAAAGCTCCGACTGTCATGCTGATCAAGAGTTTTTCAACAGACCAGCAGCGGATGGTGAGGCTGATGCTGGCGGCATCGCCCATGACCATCTGGTTATTACCTCCTCAGAAGTTACTCACACCTGACAGATATCAGCTGTCCACGTCCACATCCTCTAATTGGTAGACTGAGGAAAGCTGACTGACCTGACTACCAGTTTCTGGTGGAAGTTGACATCTGCAGTCGCATCGCTCCTGCGCTGCTGGCTAAACTCTGGATAACATGTTAATGTTAAATTCCCCTCGATGGGGGCCCGTCGCACAACAGTCCGGTGAGCGGCAGTTGGAGGCGTCGCGTGCGCTCCCTGAAGTGGCACATCTGTCCTGGACTTCCTGACATGCGCACATATGCGGCGCACCTTCGTGAGGCAAATCAGACATATTGGGGTTGTCTTGAGGAAACGCTGAACTATCAGATTTAAAAACACCGGGGCCAGGCATGCACATGTTTCAGTCTGCCGAGTTGCAGAGCCGCCCCAGTTACGGCCGTTGTCACACACAACCTGCCTGCTTCAGTTCGCGGTCAGCCCCAGATCAGTCTGCGCCCGTGATAGCCTGTAATAGTTCTGGCGGTGTGCCTTTTCATCGCCTAGGCTCGCAGTTTGAGCACCGCCTGCTGTCCGCTTAGCGACTGCCCTGCTGCGTGGCCTAGAGCTACCACGAGACTGATAGGCCTGCCCACGATGGTATTTCGGAACAGAGGAGTTGGAGGAGGGGTGGAGGAGGAGGAGCATCGTAAGGCATGAAAGACCGTACCGGGTAGGCCCCTGCAATCTCGGCGTCGGCAGTATATGACCAGCCCCAGGGTCAGACTCGGTCCCAGCCTCCACCACTTTAACCCATTGGTGCCGTCCGCGCTTATAGTGGCCCTGCCGGCATCACTCGTCCACGTTGTCCGGGTGCAAGTGGACCTTGTCAGAAACCGTTGGTTCAGGCACGATGATTTTTCTGACACATGCTGGTGCAGGGCTTGGGACGGCGCAATCGGGAAAGTTGTCGGCTGGTGACCGATAATACCGTGGGGCCATCCAGACCTCCATGAGGTTTGCGAAAGGCCTCGTCTCTACTAGCCTATAGGGCAGCATCTCCATGCTAGCAATCTGGAGATTGGACAGTAAGGGCTTGGGCTTGCGTGTGGGTTGCACTAGATTTCTGTTCCGCTCCAGCGTCCTGGGGTATGGGAGCTGGAACGCGGTGGATGCTGTGGCGGATCGTGTAGCGACGATGGGGTTTTTGTGCCAGGTCCCTGGGCAGGGATCTGACTATCAGCTACACCGGGGAAGGAGCGTGGTGTGCACGGCCGGAGGGGAACGGGCTTGGTGCACTGAGTGGGGGTGTTTAGACATTCCTATGCCTGGCCATCTGGTGACGATTTTAAGCCTACTAGTAGTGGTGGAGCCCCTGCTGGTCCTGCTATATTGGCAAAGGTTGCACACCACAGTCCTCTTTCATCCAGTGTTTCCTTAAAGAACCTCCAACTTCTGAACTCTAGCCCTCGACTCGGGAGCCCTCGCCACGGGAGCTTCACTACTGACACATGTGGCGCTGATGCATCCTGCCTCTTCCCTGCCTCTCCGTCTTGGCCCCACCCTGCAACATCGTCACAACCTGTTCTGTCGAGACTCACTCCTCCGTCTCAGAAGCACTGTGTTTCACCCGGCCTCTCAACCCACTTGGGTCTGTCACCCTCATCATCCCATATCCCTCATTCTGCTCCCCCTCGTACTTCCTGCCCTGACACAACTTCACCACTGTCCGACCACCGTGATCTCTCATCAGTCTGGACACCTCTTTAACACACTTCTTCCACGACGTCAGAGAGTTTCAATCATCCCCCAGACTGCGACTGGTGGAAAACCTGGGCACGGCGGAAATTGCTCAGCAGCAACCGTACAAGTGGGTTTTGTGACATGAGGGTCCAGAAAACAGATTTCCTCAAGTAATGCCGGTTCAAATGCAAATTTTTCCTGGGAGGGGGCCGACTGGTGGTGGGAGGCTGAGGTGCAGGAGCTGGAGATTGCCGTTTCGGTGACCTGGTTTGACTGCTTGAAGACTGACTGGTGGACCAATTGCTCGAGCCATTTGGTCGGCAATCCACGACAAATCACCTGTTCCGCACGTTCTGTCCTCTCCAGTGCTCTACCAGCACTAGTCCCAGTAGCTTCAGACATGACCTAGGGACAGTGTGCTCTGCAGCGATTCCCTGCTCCCTCATCACAGGTGGTGTCTCACCCGCCCGAGACCACGGTCCTCTGACCCCTTGCAGTAGTGGACGCCCACGTCCCGCCCTCGTCTCTACCCCCTAGCCCGGTTAAACATTTTGAAAATGAAAGTTTTAACCTTTGAGGAGGAAAGTGGTTTTGCTGTTTTTTTTGGTGTTTTTAGTTTTTCCAAAACCAACGCTGCTATCCTATGGCTATTCTATTTATTTCGAGTCCAATATGAAGCACACTGAGGAATGACGCGAGTTATTAAAAAATACGTAAAATAAAAAAGAAACTGGCAGACTTGTTCCTAATTGAACCAACCCCTAATAAATTTTCCCACTCGTCTTTGCTATGGATATGGTGCGTCACTAAGCGCTAAACACAGCGGTCCAAAGTCTCACTACAATTCCTCACAATTTTAGTATATGCAACTTGCAGCAGGACCGCCACCACAATCACCAGAAATAAAATATATATAACGCTATTGAGGCGTAAGTAAGCCGTTTGATTCTTCCTTTGGCTATTTTTCTAGCCAAGTATGAAAGCACACTGCTAGATGAACGCGGATGAATAAAAAATAAACGTAAAATAAAAAGAACTGGCAGACTTGCCTATTGAATCCAACCCACCCCTATAAATTTTCCCATTTTCCGGTCTTTGCGATGGATATGTGCGCACTAAGCGCTAAAAACACAAGCGGTCAGCAAATTCTCTACTACAAATTCCTACAAAATTTGCTATTAGATTCACTGCAGCATAATGAGCAGCGCCACCAGCATATCAACCAAAATAAAATATATACTACCGCTATGGTCGGCGTAAGTAAGCCGTATTGGATTCTCCTTTGGCTATTTTCTAGCCAGTATGAAAGCCCACTGATGAGATGACGCTGAGTTCTGAAAATAAACGTAAAATAAAAAGACCCTGGCAGACTGTGCCAATTGAAATCCAACCCCCTAATAAATTTTCCCACTGTCGTTTTTGCGATGGGATAGTGCGTCACTAAAGCGCAACACATCGGTCGCAAGTCTCAAATACACATTCCTCAAATTTGCTGTAGAATCGCACTAGCAGCAATGACAGCCAACCACAGATCACCAGAATAAATAGATATACGCTATTGTAGGCGTAGTACGTGTTGATTCTCCTATGGCTATTTTCTAGCCAAGTCAGAAGCACACTGAGAGATGACGCTAGTTATTAAAAACTATACGTAACTAAAAATAAACGGGCAGACTGTGCCTATTTGGAAATCCACCCTAATAAATTTTTCCCGTTCGGTCTTTCGATGGATATGTGCGTCACTAGCGTTTAACTAACAAGCGGTCCGCAAGTCTCACTAGCGATGCCTCACAATTTGCTCTTAGATGCACTGCAGCAAGGACCGCCACCAGCAATATACCAACCAGAAATAAAATATTATAACGCTATTGTAGGCGTAATTAGCCGTTTGGATTCTCCTATTTCTATTTTCTAGCCATATGAAAGCACACTGATGAGATTGACGCTGAGTTTTTATGAAAAAAGAAACGTAAAATAAACAAACTGCCAACTTGCCGTAAGTGAAAGCAACCCCTACATAATTTTTCCCACCATTCGTTCTTTGCGATGGATATGTCTCCCTAAGCGCTAACACGCGGTCCGCAAGCTCCTCACTACAATCCTCACAATTTGCTAGTAGATGCCTGCCGCAAGGACAGCCACCAGCAGATCAAACCAGAAATAATATATATAACGCTATTGTAGGCGTAACTTAAGAGCCGTTTTTGGATTCGCCTTTGGCTATTTCTAGCCAAGTATGAAAGCACACTGATTAGATGACGCTGAGTTATGAAAAAATAAACGGAAAATACAAAGAAACTGGCCGACTGGTCCTATTGAAATCCAACCAAGAAATTTTCCCACTTCTATCGTCTTGGCTATGGATATGTGCGCACTAACTCTAACCCAGCGGTCGCAGCTCCTACAATTCCTCACCAGTTTCCTAGTAGCATGCACTGCAGCAAGGACAGCCCCAGCAGAATCCCCAGAAATAAATATATATAACGGATTTGTATGCGTAAGTAAGCGTTTTGATTCTTCCTATGGCTATTTTCTAGCAGCTATGGAAGCACACTGAGAGATTGAACGCTGAGTTATGACAAAAAACGTAAAATAAAAGAAACTGGCAGACTGTGCCTAATTGAATCCACCCATAATAAATTTTCCCATTTCGGTCTTTGCGATGGTATATTGCGTCACTAAGCGCTAAACACATCGTATCTCAAGTCTTACTACAAATTCCCTCACATTTGCTAGTCTATTGCACTGCGCAAGACACCATCCAATGCATAATCCCTCCAGAAATAAAAATATATTATAACGCGATTGTAGCGTTATGCCGTTTGGATCTCTCCTTTGGCCTCTTTATCTAGCCAAGTATGAAAGCACACTGCATAGAATGACCTGAGTTATGAAAAAATAAACGTAAATATAAAAACTGGCCGACTGGCTAATTGAAATCCAACCCCTAATAAATTTTCCCACTTCGGTCTTTGCGATGGATTGTGGCGTCACTAAGCGCTAAACAAAGCGAGCTCTCAAGTCCTATCACTACAAATTCCTCACATTGCTAGTAGAATGCGACTGCAGCAAAAGACAGCCACCAGCAGATCAACCAGAAAAATAAAATATATATAAACGCTATTGTAGCGTAAGTAAGCCGTTTTGGATTCTCTATGGCTATTGTCTAGCCAACTCAGAAAGCACACTTATAGATGACGCTGAGTATTAAAAAATAAACGTAAAATAGACAAAGAACTGGCAGACTGGTGCCTTTTGAAACCAACCCCTAAGTAAATTTTCCCCATTTCGGCTCTTTGCGATGGATATGTGCGTCCTAAGCGCTAACAACAGCGAGTACGCAAGTCTCACTACCAAATTCCTCACAAATGTTGCAGTAATCACGGCAGCAAAAAAAAAGGACAAGCCAACAAGCATATCAACCATAATAAAATATATATAACGCTTTGTAGGCGTAAGTAGCCTTTGGATTCTCCTATGGCTAATTTTCTAGCCAAGTTAAAGCACACTGATAATGACGCTGAGTTCTGAAAACATAAACGTAAAATAAAGAACCTGCCAGACTGTGCCACTTGAAAATCCACCCTCATAAATTTCCCACGTCGTCTTTTTGCGCTGGATATGTGCGTCACAAGCGACTAAAGCACAGCGGTCAGCAAGTCTCACTACAAATTCCTCACAATGTGCTAGTAGATGCACGCGCAAGGATCATCCCCCCAGCAGATCCACCAAAATAAAATATATATAGCTATTGTAGGCGTAAGTAAGGAGCCGTTTGGATTCTCCTTTGGCCATTTTTCTAGCAAGTATGAAAGCCACTGATGAGTATGACCTTATTTTATGACAAACTAAACGTAAAATAAAAAGAAACTGGGCAGACTGTGCCTAATTGAATCAACCCCTAATAAATTTTCCCACTTCGTCTTTGCGATGGATATGTGCTTCACTAAGCGCAAACACAGCGGTCGCAGTCTCAATACAAATTCCTCACAATTTGCTAGTAGATTCATCATGCAGCAAGGACAGCCACCAAGCAATCAACCAGAATAAAATATATATAAACGCGTATTGTAGGCGTAAGTAATACCTTTGGGAGTCTCCTATGGCTTTTTCTAGCAGTAATAAAGCACACTGATGAGATACGCTGAGATTAGTAAAAATAAACGTAAATAAAAGAAACTGGCAGACTTTGCCTATTTGATCCAAACCCCTAATACTATTTTCCCATTTTCGGTCCCTTGTGCGATGGATATGTGCCGTCACTAAGCGCAAACCAGCGGGATCCGGCAAGTCTCACTACTACAATTCCTCACCATTCTGCTAGTAGATGCACTGCAATCAAGGACACCACCTCAGATCAACAACCAAACCAGAAATAAAATGTATATACAGCTATTGTCGGCTAAGTAAGAGCCGTTTGATTCTACCTATGGCTAATTTTCTATCCAAGTATGAAATCAACACTGATGAGATGACGCTGAGTTTGACAAATAAACGTAAAGAAAAGAAACTGCCAACTGTGCCTAATTGAAATCGAAACAACCCCTAATAAATTATTTTCCCACTCGTTTCTTCGTATCTTTGCGATGGATAGTGCGTCAACGAAGTCGCTACACCAGCGGTCGCAAGTCTCACTACAATTCCTCACAATTTGCTAGTAGATGCACTGCAGCAAGGACAGCCAGCAGCAATCAACCATTATAGCAAATATATATAACCTCATTGTAGGCGTAAGTATAGAGCCTTTTGATTCTCCGTTGCTACTTTCTAGCCAAGTTATGAAAGACACCCTGTGAGATGGGACGCTGAGATTATGAAAAAAAACGTAATATAAAGAACGTGGCAGACTGTGCCTATTGAAATCCAACCCCTAATATTTTCCACTGTCGCTTTGCGATGATAGGTTGCGTCAATAAGCGCTAACACAGCCGGTCTCAAGTCTCACTACCAATTCCTCCCAATTTGCTAGTAGAATACACTGCGCATAATGACAGCACCACCATCAGATCAACCAAAATAAATATATATAAGCTATTGTAGGCGTAGTAAGCCGTTTGGATTCTCCTAAGGGCTATTTTCTAGCCAAGTATAAAGCACACTGATGAGATGAGGGACTCTTATTAATGAAAAAATAAACGTAAATAAAAAGAAACTGTCAGACTGTCGCTAATTGACATCCATCACCTATAAATTTTCCCTTTCGGTCTTTGCGATAGATATGTGCGTCCCAACGCTAAACCCACAACAGCGGTCGCAAGTCCTCACTACAATTCCTCACAATTTGTCTAGTAGATCACTGCAGCAAGGACAGCCACCAGCAGATCAACCAAAAGAAATCGATAAACGCTATTGTAGGTCGTAAAGTTAAGAGCCGTTTGGAATTTCCTTTCGGCTAATTTCTAGCCAAGTATGACGCACACTGATGGAGACGGCCTGAGTTATGAAAAATAAACGTAAATAAAAAATAAACTGGCCGACTGTGCCAATGGAAATCCCCCCTATAATTTTCCCCTTCGTCTTTGCGATGGATATTTCCGTCACTAAGCGCTAAACCAGCGCTCGCAAGTCTATACTTCACTACAATTCCTCACCATTGCCTAATTAGATTGCACTGCAGCAGACAATCCACCAGCAGATCAAATCCAGCAAAGAACCGATATATAACGCTATTGTAGGCGTAAGTAAGATAGCCGTTTGGACTTCTCCTATGGCGTTTTCTAGCCACGGTAAGAAAGCAACACGATGGAGATACGCTGGTTTTAAAATAAACGTAAAATATAAAGAACTGGCATACTGTGTCCTTATTTTGAAAATCCAAACCCCTTAATAAATTTTCCCATTTTCGTCTTTGGCGATGGTATGTGCTTCACTAACGCTAAACACAGGCTGGTCGCACAGTCTCACTACAAATTCCTCACATTTGCTAGTAGATGCACTGCCGCAAGGACAGCCACCACGGCATATCAACCAGAAATAAAATATATCTAACAGCTATTGTAGTCGTAAGTAGAAGCATTTTTTGATTTCCTATGGCTATTTTCTAGCCAATATATAAAGAACACTGATGATAGGACGCTGGTTATGAAAAAA
Source organism: Engystomops pustulosus (assembly GCA_019512145.1). Lineage (NCBI taxonomy): Eukaryota > Metazoa > Chordata > Amphibia > Anura > Leptodactylidae > Engystomops > Engystomops pustulosus. The sequence continues at coordinate 54,641 of WNYA01001183.1, forward strand.
TAACACGTAACATAAAAAGAAAACTGCCAGCACTGGTGCCCTATTGAAATCCACCCCTATAAATTTCTCCACTTCGGTCTTATTCGATGGATATTGCGTCACTGAGCGCTACACAAGCGGTCGCAAGTCTCACTACGCATTCCTCACAATTTGCTATTAAGAATGCACTCTGCATCAAGAACAGCCAACCAGCGCTCAACCAGAAATTAAAATATATAACGCTATGTAGGACACGTACTTAGCCGTGTGGATTGTCACTTTGGCTATTTTCTAGCCAATTATGAAGCACACTGATGAGAGGACTCTGAGTATTAACAACAAATAAACGTACAATAAAAAGAAACTGGCACAGACGAGTGCCTAATTGAAATCCACCTAATAAATTTTCTACAGTCGGTCTTTGGCGATGGATATGTGCGTCACTAAGCGCAAAACACGCTGATCCGCAAGTCTACATCACAAATTCCTCACAATTTGCTAGTAGAATGCACTGCAGCAAGGACATCAGCCAGCAATCAACCAGAAATAAATATATTTAACGCTATTGTGGCGTGAAGTAAGCCGTTTGGATTCTCCCTAGTGGCTTTTTCTAGCCAAGTCAAGAAGCACACTACTGATGAGATGACGCTGAGTTATTTATCAAATAAAACGTAAAAAAGAAACGGCCGACATTTGCCTATTTGAATCCAACCCTAAAAATTTATCCCTTTCGGTCCCTTGCGATGGATAGGTGCGTCACTAAAGCGCTAAACACGCGGTCGCAAGTCCTCAATACAAATATCCTCACATTGCTAGTAGATTCACTGCAAGCAAGGGACAAGCCACCAGCAGCTCAACCAGAAATAAAATATATATAACATTGAGGCGTAAGTAAGCCGTTTGATTCTCCTATGGCTATTTTCTCTTCCAGTATTAGAAAGCACACTGATGAAATGCGCTAGTGATGAAAAATAAACGTAAAATTAACAAGAAACTGCCAGAACTGTGCCTAATTGAAATCCACCCCTAATAAATTTCCCACTTCGGTCTTTGCGATGGATAGTGCGTCACTCTAGCGCTAAACACGCTGTCGCAGTCTCACTACATTCCACAATTTGCTATTAGATACATCACTGCACAAGGACAAGCCACCAGCACCAGCAGAATCAACCAAATAAAATATATATAACCTATTGTAGGCGTAGTAAGCCGGTGGATTCTCCTTTGCTATTATTCTAAGGCCAAGTAAAAGCAACACGGATGAGATTAGATCATGCTGCGTTATTGAAAAAATAAAACGTAAAATTAAAAGAAACTGGCAGACTGTGCCTATAATTTGAAAATCCAACCCCTAAGAATTTTCCCACTCGGTCCTTTGCGATGGATAGGGCGTCACTAAGCGCTAACACAGCGTCGGGCAAGTCTCACTACAAATTCCTCACAATTGCTAGTATATGTCACTGCAGGCAAGGACAGCCACCAGCAATAACCATAAATAAAATATATTCGGTATTGTAGGGCGTAAGTAGCCGTTTGGGATTCTCCTATGGCTATTTTCGAGCCAAGTATGAAAGCACACTGATGCTATGACGCTGGAGTTATGAAAAAATAAACGTAAATACCAAAAACTGGCAGACTGTGCCTACTGAAATCCAACCCCTAATAAATTTCCCATTTCGGTCTTTGCGATAATATGTGCGTCACTAAAGCGTCTAAACCACAGCGGTCGCATCTTCATACAAATTCCTCACAATTTTCTAGTATAATTCACGCGCAAGGACAGCCACCAGCAGATCAACCAGAATAACATAATCTAACGCTATTGTAGGCTAAGAAGCCGTTTGGATTCTCCTTGGGCTATTTTCTAGCCAGTATGAAGCAAGCACACTGATGAGATACGCTGAGTATTTAATGAAAATCAAGCGTAAAATAAAAAGAACTGTGGGCCGACTGTGCTAATTGACATCCAAAAACCCCTAATAAATGTTCCACACTTCGGCGGTCTTTGCGATGGAGCTGTTCGTCCCTCTAGCGCTAAACACAGCGTCGCAGTCTCACACTCCAAATATTCCCTCCCAATTGCTAGTATAATGCAACTGCAGCAAGGACAGCCACCAGCAGAGTCAACCAAAATAAATATATATACGCTAATTGTAGGCGTAATTAATCCGTTTGATTCTCCTATGGCTATTTTCTAGCCAAGTAAGAAAGCCACTGATGAGATGACGCTGAGTTATTAAAAAAAAAAACGGACATGAAAGAAACTGCAGACTGTGCCTATTTGAAATCCCACCCCTCTAAATTTTCCCATGTCGGTCTGCGATGGATATTTGCGTACCTAAGCGCTAAAAACCACGGGTCGCAAGTCTCACTACAATCCTCACAATTTTGCTCGTAGATGCACTGCAGCAAGGACAGCCACCAGCATATCACCAGAAATAACATACTAAAAACGCTTGTAGGCGACGTAATCCGTTTGGATTCTCCTATTGCTATTTTCTAGCCAAGTATGAAAGCCCTCACTGATGATTACGCTGATTATGAAAAAATAAACTAAAATACAAATACCTGCCAGACTGGCCTAATCTGAATCCAACCCCTAATAATTTTCCCACTTCTGGTCCTTGTGCGATGGATATGTGCGTCACTAAGCGCTAAAACCCGAACGGTCGCAAAGGGGGTTTCCCCCTCACTACAAATTCCTCACAATTGGCTATTAGAATGCACTTCAGCAAGTACAGCCACCAGCAGAATCAAAAAACGCAGCATACAAAATAATAATAACCGCTATGTAGGCGTAAGTAAGCCGTTGGATTCCTTCCTTTGCTCTTTCTATCCAATTAATGAAAGCCAAACTGATGAGATGACGCTGAGTTATGCAAAAATAATCACTGTAAAATAAAGAAACTGGCCGCTGTGCCTAATTTGAAATCCACCCCTAATAATTTTCCCCCTTCGGTCTTTGCGTATGGATGGTGCGTCACTAACGCTAACACATCGGTCGCAAGTCTCACTACAAATTCCTGCACAATTTGGCTATAGAATGCAACTGCAGCAATGAACAAGCCCCCAGCAGATCAACCAAAATAATATATATAGGCGGTATTGGTAGTGTAAGTAAGCCGTTTGGGATTCTCCTATGGCTATTTCTAGCCAAGTATCGAAAGCACACTGATGAGATGACTCTGAGTTTGAAAAAATAAACGAACATAAAAAGAAAACTGGCATACTGGTGCCTAATTGAAATCCCAACCACGATAAATTTTTCCATTTCGGTCTTTGCGATGGATATGTGCTCACTAGCGCTAAACACAGCGGTCGCAATCTCACTACAAATTCCCCTCACAATTGCTAGTAGATGCACTGGGCAGCAATGACAGCCACCACAGATCAACCAGAAATAAATATATATAACGCTATTGTAGGCGTAAGTAGCCTTTGGATTCCCTTTGGCTCGTTTCTTCTAGCCAAGTAGAAACACCCTGATGAGATGACGCGGAGTTTAAAAATAAACGGAAAATAACAGAAACTGGCCGACTGTGCCCTAAGTTGAAATCCAACCCCTAAATATTTTCCCACTTATCGGCCTTTGTGCGATGGATATGGTGCGGCACTAAGCGCTAAACACAGCGGTCGCAAGTCTCACTACAAATTCCTCACATTTGCTAGTAGATGCACTGCGCAAGGACAGCCACCATCAGATCACCAGAAATAAAATATATATAACGCTATTTTGTAAGTCGTAAGTAATGCCGGTTTGGTTCTCCTATGGCGATTTTCTAGCCAAATCTATAACGCACCACACTGCTATGCCAATGAATTATGCTGAGTTATGAAAAAATAAACTAATAAAAAGTAAATAATGGCAGACGGTGCCTAATTGAAAATCAAACTCCTAATAATTTTCCCACTTGGGTGTTCGAGGGTGGATATGTTGGTCCACTACGAGCTAAACACAACTTTAGCAAGTCCCCTGCAAATTTCTCACAATATGTTACAGCTGCAAAGAAAAAAAAAATAAAGTTAACTTTATTGTAGCCTAAGAAAGGGCTTTTGGGTCTTGTATACATCCACTCTGCCTAACACTATTCTATAGAACATCCTAACGCTTTCCCTGACCACAGCAGCTCTCTCTCTCCCTAGGTCTCTCCCTAGGCGGCATCCATCACAGAATGATCCGACCTAGCAGCGCGGGCAGCGCTAGTCTATCCCAGGGTCACCTGATCTGGCGCAACCACTGCTATCGACGTGTAATGGTACCCTAACGTCATGCTGGGTGGAGTGCAGAGTCCTCCCTGGCTTGTGTTTGGCTCTGTTCTGGCCGCGCTAAAAGAAACTGCGGCCCATTTTTCTCGAGCGGAGGAGCTATGCTTCTGAGCAACGAGCAGTTTTCGAGTACTCTAATGCTCGGACTAGTATTTTCGGATCATCTCTAATTCATTACGCAACCTGCAAGACAAAGCCACATTGCTTTCCCTTGTGATATACTATATCACAACCTCTAAGTCATTCACCTAGCGAGAAGTATTATGGATGAGCGGATAGAGGGAAAATGAACAACAAGAGAGAAGAATAAAAAAAGGACATAGAAAAGAGGAAGAAAGAATATTTACAGATATTCTCATATTACCAACTAAATTATCAATAAATATTACACATTTCTTTCATTAACCTGGCCGGGGTTCCATAGTCGTTCTAAATTCCTTATGTCTTTATACTATCTGTCCCACATCGTCGTTCCTTTCTCCATGTAAAATTACCGAGAGCTATAACCTCATCTATAGTTGGGGTGTCTTCTATTCCGCCTTCCATTTTCTCTACCAATGTAACTCTAGCAACAGTCATTTGATTTTGTTTGATTACCCCAGCTATCTCATTTTTTGTTGTCAAAAAATAATTTCTTGTCAAATATTTAATATTGCCAGTATCTGGAGATAAGTAAAGGGCTTTTTAAAACTCTATTCTATAATTTTTGGCAACACCCAGCAATGCTGGTAGTAGATATTCATTATGCCAACCTGCATTCATTCACCAACCACTGGCATAAGCCCCAAATGAGGACAAGGGAGCACAATTTTACTGGAGTTCAGTAAGTTTTACTTTATTTTTTATAGTACTGTGAAGTACTTCAACAGTTTGTTTTTGTAGGTTTTTATGTGGGTAGCATTGCATACTGTATAATTTATCTTGGAAGGATTGTATGAAATGTATGTAATCTAAATCTGCCACATAATTCAATATTTTACATACACAGCTCTTACAGGTACTAGTTGTCCCTTAACACATGATACAACTCTTCTACTGGCTTAGTTTGAAGAAATCATATTTTAAATCGTAAATGAAGCCTTAGTTGATTTGAATAATTTCGAAACAATTTTCTCCAAAGCCTATGCCATTTAGAAGATAAAGAAGAATGATTCTGTTTCGGGGGACACCACCAGCGTGTAGACGCTTGGTTGTTCAGAATACTGCATCACGGTTGTAGATTTCCTTTAAATGTTTCCGATCTGAAATCATAGAGACTATGTTGTTTCAAATAAAACAATAGTAAGTTAATCCAACTTTTGGCTTGTATTTGCACACAAACAAATCACCCAAGACTCCTTTGCTCAACAACAATGTCCATTGGGGTTGTGAGCAAACAACATATGCAAAAAATTATAGTATATGAAGCCACCCATGTAAACAGTACAAAACATTTAGAACATAAAATTACTGAAATAGTGTTTCTTTTTCTATGTTCTCCATCCCAAAAGAGCAAACATAGATCATGATAATAAAAGTGATAAACAGTTTACTCAATGAGGAAATGAGCTGCATATTGGCGCAAGCTTTATGATCTTTAACCCCTTAGGAAGCAGGGTATTTTCACTCATTTCTCGCTCATCATCTTCAAAAATCCATAACTTTTTCATTTGGACTGTGTACAGACTGTTGAGGGCTTATTTTGTGCTTAACGAAATTTTAAGTTCCCTTGATTTTTTTTATTCCATGCCGTGGATGGGGAATCAGGAAAAACTTCCAAATTGGGAAAATTGAAAAAGAAAACGCATGTGAGTATGCTTTCCCTTGTGTTTTTTTTTACGACTTTCACTCTGCCCTCCAAATAACACCTCTTCTTTATTCTTTGGTTTGTTCTGATCGTGGTGATACCAAATTTATATAGGTTTTATGGAGTTTTCATACATTTTCAAAAATTAAACGAATGTGTACAAAAAAGAAAAAAAAATTGCTATTTTGTGACGCTAATAACTTTTTCATACTTTGGTGTACAGAGCTGGTGTCAGAACCTCTTAATAATTTAATAATTTCTTAATCGAGGATTAAGACTTTTAAACAACTGAAATCCTTTTTGCAACTGTACCATGGCACTTGATAAACCCCAGGCTGTCTACACTTGTATAGGATGCATCAAAAAATCACTATGAACCAAAGGAAAGAGGGTGGCTTTTTAGCATGCATGAATACTAACTGAAACCATGGGCAACATGTGGTTTCTAAACCAGAATTTTTCTGCAGGTCCTTAAGAGGATATAACAAGTCCCCAAAAAAATATAACCAATGAGATTGCTAATTCAAATATTAAGGGATTCAATAGAGGACCGCTCAACTAATATTTCCCAATTATACCTCAATAGCCACTGAATAAGTAACCACTACTTCATATGGTAGGCATAATTAATTTCATCTCATCAGATCATGCTTACAATGACCAGAAAAAAAGTATTTAAAAACGACCCCTTAAAATAGATACACATAAAAAAAACTGAACAAACAGTGTCCATAAATATCTGGACTGGAGTTATCATATATCAAATCTATTACAAGGTCCTGGTTACACATCATAAGATATCGGACAGCAGCAATTAAACATTTGAGGGGAACCAGAAAGTTAAAAATACACATAGTCTATGCCATAACTCTAATCACCAGAATTATTTTGAACCAAGTATGACAGCAACCATAATTTCGCAAACCAGAGGCCATACTCCACAGTCCAGTACCGCAACACGTCGACAACCCCAGGTATCTATGTTCGCGGTTTGACCCTTTCGCTTCAAATGCATCAGGGGGGGGGTCCGGAACAATGTGCCACAAACCATTCAAAGCACCATATACGGTGTCGCATGTACTCTCACCCGGTGGTGTTCATAGTTGCCCGTGAAAAAGTAATGGGTCAATATCGACCAGGGATTAAAGATTTGATCTGCTGGCTAATGTACATAATAATACTAACAATGCGGTTTCCGAAATAAGCGTGCAACGGTTTTTTTCAGACAAAGCCATGAGAGCTTAATACGAGTGGTTGTAAATCCCGTGGGATCTAATCATGATGAATCGTACGCGGGCAAAGCTCCGGGGCTGTTTATTTTATAATTTTATAGCTTTGTTAAAATAAGTGAGTGTGTTATATAACCATTTGGCGTAAGTAAAAGGATAAAATTAGTAGACAAATATGTTCCCATTTGAACATTTTAATACAGATTTACACCATATTGTTATATATTATCAAAACTTTGGATTATATATATCACCCCCCTCCATATAAGTGCCTTGTGGGGATGTGTATTTCGTGGGGGAAGGGGGGAGACCCCCTCCCTAGCCTTGTGGGGGTCCTCCCGCACCTGTCCACATCCAAGTTGGAGGACCACTATTGTGCAACCATTGTGCAACAACAAAATTGTATTTCTTATTCCAAGTCGTTGTGAGTACAAATGTTCATTCACTGCATAAAGTGAAGAGCATGATAACTCGTTAGTTAACCAATCTTTAACTATTAACTACTCTAACACCAGTAATGACGTCTTCTGTGGCCTTGCCGCGCTTGTCAGGAAGCGGCCACGAATCCTCAGAATCCGCTGGGCCTGGATCCCTGCCCTGGATTGCCATATCATATCCTTTATATATCAAACACGATTTATTTCTTTTAAAAAGGGAAATCAGGAGACTTTGGTGATAAAGACCCTTATAGCGAAACCATATAATATTCACTATGTGAAAGTTCATATATTAAATATCCCCCCATTTCGAAAGATTTTAGTGCTGCAAACCAGAAAATTAATAAGATAGCAAAAAGTTGTAAAGATATGAAAAAACTTTAAGAAGTGCTTGAGCCGTAACCTGTCTTGATGAGGTTAGTTTCCATTGTTTTCTGAAGGTGTGGATGTAATGTCCCCCCCTCCCTTAGTTTATTTTTTTTCGCCGTTCTTTGGTTTCTCTCCCCCCTCGGTCTTTGCTTCCTTTTGTTTTTTTTTTGCTCCCATATTTTTTTCGGCTTTTTCTTGTTCTTTCTAGAGTTGTGTTTCGTTTTTTTATTGTGCACTCTTGTCGCACATGTTCCTGTTTCACTTCTTTTCCATTGAGGGTTGTCTTTCTTTTTTTCTTTTCTTCGCTGGCAATTGTCGGAATATGGGTGGGTTTTTCCGTGGGGACGGTTCTACGCGGTGGGGGGTCCATGGGGGTTTGGGGGCTTTTTGGAGTTTTCTATAAGAAAGAGGGGTTTTGTTTGAATTTGGTGTGTTTTGGTTCTTCGGGGTTCCTTTTTTTTCTAATTGGTATTTAGGGCTTCCCACCGCCCTCGCGGGGGTCCTGTCGGGGGGGGCGGTGGTCACGTAAGGTCTGAAGGAGGAAGTTCGGTCCTGGTATTCCATTAGGGGGGGGTTGGGCCCTTCCCGTGAGGTGTCCGCGCCCCCCCATGGGATCGCACCAGATGTCCAGGTTGCCATATTCTTCTTCGGCGTTCCACCGTCTAGATCCATAGGTGAGAGACAAATTCCGCCGGCCCTCAGCTGAAGTCGCGAACGAGGTGAAGGGGGGTCCTTATTATGCGGGTGCAGGAACATACAGCGAACATGTAAAAAAAGTTAACAATTGCTACATCGACCCCCAACGTCAATCAAGTTTTCGTCCCACACCCCCTAATTCGTCCCAGTCCGCCTAATCTACCGCATTTTTTTAACTTTACCAATTCCCCCCTCTATTCCCGATTCCCCTCATTATTAATTCCGTTTCAACCTCTCCCGCATCCCATTACTTCTCATTCGGGGAGGGCGTGGGTATTCACCTTGTCACCTGTACCTCTGGGAAGGGGGAATATACGAGAAGGTGTCCGCGGGGTACGTTCCTGGGGGTTCGAAAGTCAGCTGGTGATGGGACGAATTCCGGGGGCCTCTTCCTGGGACCTGTCTAGGGAAAATACCCGATGGGGTTTACCCCCCCCAGAGGTTGGAGGACGTATAACCCGAAGGATTTCAGGACTGTCAGGTTGGGGGGGGGGGGGGGGGTAAGCGGCAGGGGGACGCGGATTGCACGTGGGAAAGTACGGGGGGGGAAACGGTTGGGGGGGGCGTGGAGGTTAGTTGCTTCGACGGACACTGAGGGGCCCGGGGGTCCGCTCCCCCCAGATGCGTGGGGGGGTCTGCGAGGGTGAGGGTGGTTCCTTTCCGAGACCTGATGGAGGTGAAGTTCCGGGAGGGCGCTGTGTCCGATGGAACGGCGTCGGTCCTTCCTTCCCATGGGTCCTGTATGGCCGGCCAAGGGATCACCCGGTGAAGGAATCTGGCAGAGGGCTGGGTCCGTGGGGGGGAGGAGTCTGGCGAAAGGGATCGTTGTAGCCCCGGTATCGCTAGCTGTGTAGCTGGGAGGGGGGAGAGGTCCGGTGGCGGCTGGGGGACGTTCATGTCATAATTAATTCCCTCCCACTAATTTATTTCTCTTCCCAATTCCCCTAATTCGACACTATTCCGATTCCGCGCCCCCCCACTTATTAATTAGATCCCGCCACCTGGTGCGGGGGGGGGGTTAATTGGAAAATTGTAGTTGCTAGTCGCAGAGGTCCGCGACTGAATAGGGGCTTCCCGACGCCACAGCTGAGCAGAAGATGGCGGGTGTCGCGGCATTGTCCCATTGGGGGATAGGGGGGGGGGGGTGGGAATCGTCCCCCCGTCGAGGAATGGGGTGGTCCGGGCCCCGCATGTCGGTAATGGGGGGGGAGTGGTCCGGGGGCCGGAAGTGGGTCGACCCCCTCCTTACCCCCATCGGGGAGTCATTCCCGGGGTTGGTGGAGGGTGGGGTGAGGTTCCTACGTGTGCCGGCGGGCGCTCTTGAACGAAAAGAGGGAAGGTGGATTAGAAGTTCTCTTCCTGTCCCTTGCGTTCCTATATCCTTTTTCTTCCTCGCTGGCTATCCTTCCCCATCCCTTTTGGTACGACCTGATATAGGACAAATAGGTCTCTCTTTTGCCATTTTTTTAATCCGGTTCGTTTGTAGGTTCCTTTTTTACAGATTCGGAGTCTAGGGGGAGCTTTGACTTAAACTTTAAGATTCCCTCGGCCCCCCGGGGGACAGAGCGCCGGGTCGGGAGGAAAGCAAAGGAAGGGGGGGGCGAGAGAGAGAAAGAAAGTGAAGGGAGAAAGGAAGAAAAGGAGTTTTCTTCTCACCCCCAATCTTGTTACTGCTTTCTTTATTCTCCGCGCGCTTGTCTCTCATCCCGACGGCGGGTTCTCACCCACCAGCAACCCAAGGTTCTCAGACGCCCCACGCGAGATGACGGGGCCTTTCTGTCCAATATCGTCAGGGTTCTGCACCAATTTTTTTTTTCTGTCATCCGTTCTGCACCCCCCTTTTTTCTCAACCCGCCGCCCCTCTCTTTTGTCTTTCAGTAGTATAACATTATAGTTTAAAGGTTAAAAGGGAAGGGACAGGCACCCTACCAACGCAAAACAACTACCAAACCTCCCGCTAAACCACCCGCAACCGTAACAAAAGAAGGCAGCGGGGGCTAACCCAAAGGGGGGGGGGAGGGCGCCGAAGAACCTCTGTACATGGGAGCGCGATACCAGGGGAAGGGAAAGGGGCGGCCCGGGATCGGACCCCAGGAAGCCTGCCTGGGCACCGAAGGAAAAGGGGGCGCGCAGAACCGGGAGGGGGGGAAGGGGTGTACCGAGGCATCACACAAGGGGACGGGGAAGCCCGGCGGGGGGGGGGGGTCGCGGTGGACCACGGCGGCCGCGAGAGGAACGGAACCGCGGGCCAAAGGGGGGAGGGGGGGAAGCGAGAGCGGGCTTCGGGGGAGGGAGGGGGGGGGGAAAGGGAAGGGAGAGAGGGAAGGGGGGGAAAGGAAATGGGGGGGGGTGAGGATCGGAAGGGGGGTGCACCTACCACCCGGGGACCTGCCACCGCCCGTGTTCTACCTGATAAATTTCATAATTTTTTTTATGTTTTATTAATTGTGTAACGTTGATTAAAGGCTCCTTTTTGTTCTAAATCTCACGTCCCGTCGTCTTTTTATAAGTTTATTGCGTTGCATCTGCCAAATTTTAGTTATGCTGCTACGTGGGCGTGGGAGTAAGCGCGGAACATGAGGCTACTAGCTCTCGTCTACTCCACGCCCCAGTAGCCACATGACTCCCCTACCATTTAGTCTTCAGAGCGGCGCAGCTCCTCATAGCTGCGCGCCCTCGTCCGAGTCGCCCCCTTTACGTCGTTTCTGCGCTGCGCAAACCCAGGCCTTTGGGCTGCGGCAGCACCTGCTGGCACCGGGGCCGGAGCTACTGCTATGCGGCCGTAGCCGTCAGATTGCCGGGACTCGGCTGAGGGCCTGCAGCACAGAGGAGAGCTGCTCTGCCGAAGATAAATGTGTAGGCGAGTAAAATGTGTGACTGACGGGGTGGGGCGTGTGTAGCTAGCGCGCGACTAGTACCATCATGTCCGGCTACTCCAGCGCCCCAGAGCCGCAATAAATAATGTGCAATATGCCCGCAATAACTTTTCTAATAGATAGCCGGACGTAGAGGAAATTACCCAAAAGGGCTAATCCTCACGTCCCATTCATCCACCTACGCGACCCACTTCTACCTTTATATAGAGTAATCGGGGTGTAGTTCCCTTTAAAAGGGATATTGGTCTCAACTGTATGTGGAAGTGACAAATTCGGTTATATGTTTTAACTCCTCTCAATAGAGGAAAGCAAAAATAAAGTGCTAAAATAAGCAAAGCGCTGAAATCGGCAATCGACAAAAACAAGAACACTACAGCTAAAAAAGGCAAGCAACCAATAGCTTTGATTATGTTCACCACAAGATGACGTAACAGGTGGAAGCTTGTGGGCACACAGCCCGCACTGCTATCCGCCACCACCACGGAGAACCCTGTGGCTTCCTGCGAGGGGTGCCGTGGTGTTGGCTGTGTGGCTAAGGCCGTGTACCGTTTATATGCCGCCAGCGTCTCTCATTCAGTCAGTTGATGCCGCAGCTGATGACTTCCGGTCCGGACACAAGTCAGATACATAGCAGTCATTGTATTTTCGTGTGGCCTCAGAAATCTGAGTAATTGCTCTTGCGCCAGAATTGGTTCCCAGCTGTACTAAAGTCCTCTGTGTGAGTGATTGCGCATGCGCCAGACCCGGCGCATCGCCATAACTTGGCACATTCTTCACTAGTGTCCTCTTGTGTTTCCCAGATGTACACATGATTAACATTGGGTATGTGTATGAACTCGGTGTTGTGCTGATGAAAGGTAAGAAAGCGGGTGGCAACCCCCCCCCCCTTTTTTTCCTAAGCCTATAAATAGATAATAATGTGCAGAATAATGATTCACCTGTATACACACTTAAATATAGTAGAAGAAGAACCCGAAGTCAAGAAATAAATATATATAATATAAAAAAAGGCTGAATTATTGACAAAAAAAATATATAAAAATGTGAGAGTAAATAAATAAATAAAAATAAATGCATGAATTAAACATTATACAAACCCACTGAGCCCATATATACCTAATAAAATCTGAAAGTATATACCTATCCAATAAATGTTGAAATTAGTTCAAAGAAACAGGGATTTATTATATCTATATTATATAAATGTATGCACACTATCAGGGTAAATAGTCCATCCTAAATAATTGTCATCAATTAAAATTGTACCCACACATGGGTACCGATAACCACACTCTTTCAAATATACACTCATTCTTTCAGGGCCCATGATCATACATACACACCCCAATCACCATGCAAAACAAAGTGCAATTGCCTGTGCAAAACCAAGAATTATTATGCATGCTTTTGCCCCTGCAGAGGATAAAAGGAGCAAGAACAGAGATTGACGAGCATAATAGAAACGGGAACAACAATATACAATACTGTAATCATAAAGATATATCTCAATCATAAGCAATCGTAAAATCACATTATATGAAAATATTGTATCACAAATTTACAATTATATTAAATTCGCTAGTGCATACTGAGGAAGAGTCTTTGACCTTTACTACACCTACTAAAGGAGTGCTAGTCCTGCCCCTTTTGTTGTTTGTTATCTCTGTGGAGTGTCTACACCAGAAATGCGCTAATTGTTTGTATTGAGGATAAAAACAACACTTCAAATTTCATCGCGTAATAAAATAAATAATAAAATAAACCTTATTGTCCAGAATAAGTGACGCGTTTCGGAGTATTCCCTTCATCAGACTGAAAAAACATGGACCTTTCGTATTTGTCAGTTGGCCAGACCATGATGTTCCCCCCTTTGTCCACTCGCTTAAAATCAACTGTTTTTAAAGTTTTTAATTGCTGTAAAGCCATTCTCTGCTCCTTATTCAAATTATTATGAGTTATGTGTCTGGGTAGCTTGTACAATTCTTCTACCACAAATTTAACAAACATCTCAACAGCCGGACAAGTATTTGTGTATTAAATTAAAGTATACCAAATGTGAGAATACCTTTACTTCTACTTAGTAGGTATATTTATGTTTTTGCACGTAAAAAGAAAAAAAAAAAAGAAAGACGCATGAATACTATTTAATTAAAAGGTTATTCACAAAATTTAGCCATTTAGGCTTTACATTATTGTAATTCTGCTATATAACTATTATAGAATAACCTAATTCTGCTATATAACTATTATAGGAATAAAGTTTTTTCACTGATTAGTCAATGACCACAAAGTTTTAAAACGTAACCTTTAATAGATCTACAAATTAGTGAGGAAAAATCAAGTCTATGTCAAAGAAGAAGGTCAGAAGAAAGTTGGAACCAGTGATCTTTAACATAGTAGAAATATGCAGCATGTGGGTAAAAAAGGACATCCATGAAATTAAGTATATAAATATATGTGAAAGTAAGCAGCATTGTTATAGCTTGTGCTTGTAACAATTACTCTCTAAAATACATAATTCTTACAATCTGGGAAATATGGAAATGACTCGATACATTTGAATAATCAGCATATATTACTGGAGATGAATAGGTAAAGTGTGATGGTCACTGATTGACTGATGCTTGATAAATTTTGATCTTCAATCAGTGATAAAAGAATATTTTTTATATTATGAAATAGCTGCTGATTATTTTTAACTGAGATATTGTAATTTTGGGAGTTATCACTCATGAAGCAGTTAAATTGCCAGTAGTGTATAAACTGGGAAATATTTTTAGCATGATATTATATGCAAATTTTATACAAGGACGTTTAAAAGGAACCTGTTACCAGGTTTTACCCCACTAAACTCTTAGCACCCTCAGATTGGGTATGAAATATCCTTTAATGTATTAACTGCCATTGTCCACTCAGCATTAAGTGTTCTTACTAATAAGTGGCTCACATTAGCATGCATAGCTGGAAACCTTGAGCTGATGTAGCTACTTACCTCCATAGCTGTCAATATCAATAGCTAATGATCCAGTAAAAGTAAATTTTTTGGTCAAAGCTATAATCAATAATCTACTGTACAGTATACTAGTAATAACTGGATATAATGACACATAGTAGAATTTTTTTGCCATTTTTATATCTACCCAGTCAGTGAATAGTATTTTGTAGAATTGCTCATCTTTAACTGATACCATGTTGGATATTTGTATGAAACAGTTTCTATTGTTGTGCTGCTTTTTCTTGTATGATATAAGCAGCAAAATAGATTTATTTTGTATCAAATTTGCCCTTTCTGTTTAAAAAGGAAGGGTGCAATGCTTAAATCTTATCAAAGAAGGAAAATACATGACCTTTCTATCCTGCTAACAAGTCAAACCAATTAAGTATATTGGTACAGTGGTTTAACAGCTTCCCAACACAAGAAAGTCTACTGCATTTATTTCGGATAACGCTACATGCCCCCTCTTTAAATTGTTATGGCTTAGTACATAATGTTAAACAAATTAAAGTTCCCTTTCCTATGAACTGCAGTTAACACATTTTTAATGGTTAGCATTTTCTTTGCGAAAATATACTGCTTAAAATGGTGGATTAGAAAAGCAGTTCTGTATGGAAAATATTGCAAACCGCCATGACTTCAATGTATTTGATTTGATTTGTTACTACATGTAACTTAATGTCATTATTAAGGGTATATTCATTATATAGAAACATAAATTGTACCCTCTGGCTGCTCTACGTGTTAGGTCCCTCGCTTACTTTCTTGTTTTTTACGGAATTATTTCTTTTTTGGCTATACATTTGACATGTTGTATGGAGAGGGCATATATCTACAGGCAGTCCCCGGGTTACATACAAGATAGGGTCCGTAGGTTTGTTCTTAAGTTGAATTTGGATGCAAGTCGAAACTATATATTTTATAATTGTAGTTCCAGACAAAAAAAATTTGGCCCCAGTGACAATTTTAGTTTAAACATTTTTTGCTGTAATGGGACCAAGGAATTTTCAATAAAGCTTCATTACAGAC
>WNYA01001184.1:1470-85639 GCA_019512145.1 Engystomops pustulosus
CCTATGTACAGGAATATAACTACTATAATACTGCCCCCTATGTACAGGAATATAACTACTATAATACTGCCCCCTATGTACAGGAATATAACTACTATAATACTGCCCCCTATGTACAGGAATATAACTACTATAATACTGCCCCCTATCGACCATCATTCCAATCTGGGCATCACTGTCAGTGTATTATGGGGTAAATAATACTTTCATACTGAGTTGTTCTATATATAATCTCTGAATTGTTGTTTACCAGTGAACATATGTTATCGTTCTTCTTGAGAAAACAGAACAATCTCCCAGCACATAATGAATATGTACTATAAGTAATACTGTAATATGTCACTGCTGTGGCTATTGGCTACTTGTGCGCTGTAGGTATCGCTGGGGCTCCTGGTTGCGGTATTATGTCATACATTGGCGCAGAATTGTAGCGGATCATTTATAATGCGTTCGCGCCAGAAAGAACAGATGTTTCCGACTATCCAAGTCGTCCGTCTTTTTTTGTCGCAAATGGGCGTGGCCTATATTTTCCACATCATCCGCTACATTTATGTGGAGTTTGTCGGTTTGAGGCGCAGAACAGACCCGAAAAAAATGGTCTAAAAGCAAAAGAACAACAGGCGCAGCCCATGTAAGATTTTGGCGCACATCCCATCTGTGTCGCCATTTTTATGGCGCCCGTCTGCGCCTTAATAACTTACAGCCATGCGCCACTTAATACATCGGGCTGTGCTTACTGTAGTCGGATCTCAGATGCCGAATGTCGAGGTTGCGACAGAATTAATAAATCCCCCCCCATTGTGTTACATATTGGGGCAGATTTACTTACCCGGTCCATTCGCGATCCAGCAGCGGGTTCTCCGTCGCGGATTCGGGTCTTCCGGAGATTCACTAAGGTAGTGCGCCCCGATGTCCACCAGGTGTCGCTGCTGCGCTGAAGTCCGCCGGAGTTCACTGGAGTTCACCATCCGTTGCTGGGTGCAGGTAAGCGCTTATCAAGCGACACACATTTTTTTTTTAAATACCGCGTTTTTTTAAAATCCGTTTTCCGACAGCCACTCCCCCCGTTTTCCGTCGCATGCATGCCGGTGCCGATGTGCCACAATCTGATCGCGTGCACCAAAAAACCCGGGGCAATTCGGCGCAAGTCGGTAATTTTCGGGAAATTCGACGAAAAAATGTGGCCCTTAGTAAATGACCCCCAGTGTGCAGTATTATATTGCACCGTCCCCTCTGCGCCCCCAGTGCCATGGATGACTTGGGGCCCCCGGTGGACACTTACCTCCCCATCACTTCCCCTCTGCTCTGTGAGTTCTACTGTATCCAAAATGTACGGAGATGTAGCTGATTCCATGTGTGTCCCTCCGCTCCGGGGTCTTCTCATTACATCATGTGCCTCATGCCCCCCCAGTCTATTTCCTCCTTATAGCGGTCATATAGCGGCCGCTGGTGTCACTTTTGTCTTTATTCATGGATGTTTATCTTTATGTTTGCCTTTAGATACAGACGACTCCACCATGTTTGTCATAGGGACGGTGCTCTACAGGAACCTGGGCGGCATCCTCAACCTGCAGCGGTAATACTCACCTCTCTGTAATAATGTTACATTCACTCATCATTTACCATTGTAATTCCGGGTCCCACTGAGACAACCAGGGGCAACAACACACAGTCCTTACTAAATGTGTCTCTATGTACAATGTGCTCCGCTCCTCCTGCTCTATAACGTACTACCTGCAGATAGGACACTCTATGCCATCTGCTCTGCTCCTCCTGATCTACATGCTGCCTGCAGATAGGACACTATGTACAATCTGCTCAGCTGCTCTATAACATGCTGCCTGCAGATAGGACACTATGCATAATCTGCTCGGCTCCTCCTGCTCTATAACATGCTGCCTGCAGATAGGGCACTATGTACAATCTGCTCGGCTCCTCCTGCTCTATAACGTACTACCTGCAGATAGGACGCTATGTACAATCTGCTCAGCTCCTCCTGCTCTATAACATGCTGCCTGCAGATAGGACGCTATGCATAATCTGCTCGGCTCCTCCTGCTCTATAACATGCTGCCTGCAGATAGGGCACTATGTACAATCTGCTCGGCTCCTCCTGCTCTATAACGTACTACCTGCAGATAGGACGCTATGTACAATCTGCTCAGCTCCTCCTGCTCTATAACATGCTGCCTGCAGATAGGACACTATGTACAATCTGCTCAGCTCCTCCTGCTCTATAACATGCTGCATGCAGATAGGACGCTATGTACAATCTGCTCAGCTCCTCCTGCACTATAACATGCTGCCTGCAGATAGGACACTATGTACAATCTGCTCAGCTTCTCCTGCTCTATAACATGCTGCCAGCAGATAGGACACTATGTACAATCTGCTCTGCTCCTGCTCTATAACATGCTGCCCGCAGATAGGACACTGTGTACAATCTGTGCTGCTCCTCTTGCTCTATTCCAGGCTGTCTGCAGATAGGACACTGTCATAGGACTCCCCCTTGTCACGGCCCATGCTCGACATCGATCTTGTATCTTCAGAGATATCCACTGTGTTTCTGTGTGTGTTACATTGAGACACTCGCAAGGACACAGCTACTACATCCCTTATCTTTCCTGCCAGAGAGTCCGTGTTATCTGTGGTGTTACGTAGGGACTCCCGCCGCAACAGCCCAACTGCTCGACTTACTACAATGATCTGTATCAGAGATGCCACTTCTAGTTGTTACTCCTGATCCCTGTGGTGTGTAAAAATAATACTCTCGCAGGACACACTCTACCTACATTCATCTTGTACTCAGCTAGATCAACTACGTGTTAACCCTGTGGTGTTCTACATAGGACTGCAGTACACCTCTACTACTGTCGTACTCAGAGTATCATATCACTGTTTTCTGTGGCGTGTTTACACACCACTGGACTGCAGACACATCTCACTACATGCTCTGTACTCAAGATACCCAATGTGGTTTATTCCTGTCGTGTCATACCATAATAGGACGGCAGACACATCTACTCAATGATCTAATACTCAGAGATAATCACTGTGTTATCTGTGGTGTTACAGTAGACTGCAGGACACCTACATACATGATCTGTACTCAGTATAGACTTCACTGTCGTCGTTACTCTGTGGTTTACCGAGTTAGGGACTCGCAGGTACATTTAACAACTAAATTGAACTGGACGCATGGATATCACTGTGTTTATTGGTGTGTTACACTAAGACGCACGGACACATCTACTACATATCTGTAACTCAGAGAGATGTCACGGTTGTCTCTGGATGGTTGTTCTAGGACTCAGGACCATCTACTACATGATCTGTACTCAGAATATACTGTGTTGATCTGTGGGTGTTCATGGACTGCAGGACACATCTATCATGGATCTGTACTCAGAATCTCCTGTGTTCATCTGTGGGTTATACATAGTACTGCGGACACATCTACTCTGAGTTGTACTCGAGATATCTCTGTTTATCCTCCGTGGTGTTACTCGGAATTTTTCCTTGGCCAGGTACCACCTCTACTACATTGAGCGGTACCCAGATTACATCACTTGTGATTATCCCTGTGTGTTACACTAGGAACTGCAGGTCCACATCCTACCTACGATGATCTGTTACTCAAGATATCACTGTTTGTATCTGGGTGTTTCATTACTGCCAGGAACAATATGATACATACATGACTCTGCTACTCCATGAGATACACTCCCCGTGTTTCGTGTGTGTGTTTACATAGGACGGACAGACACTTACTACATGATTCTGTACTCAGAGTAGTCACTGTTTCGGTGGTGTTACAATGGACTGCAGACCATCTCCTACATTATCTTTACTCCCGCAGATATCACTGTGCGGGGCTTGTACTACTAATCTTTTGAGTTTTAACATTGGACCTGCATGACACTCTAACTACATGATCTGTACTCAAAGATATCAACTGTGTTTATCTGTGGCTTCTAAATGGGATCTCGCAGGACCCACCACGACCTTGCTCGTACCAGAGAGCTCCGGTGTTATCTTGTGGTGTACATAGGCTCACACTCGCAAGTGAACCATCTACTGACATGGATCTAATACTCAGAGATATCACTGGTTAATCTGTGTGTTAGCACATAGGGACTGCAGGACACACATCACTACATGACCTGAATCAGTAGGATTATCCCACTGTGTTACTCTATCTGTGGGTTTTACATAGGTAACTGTCAGGACACATCTACTACATGATCCTGTACTCAGAGATCATCACTGTGTATCTGTGTGGTTTACATGACTCGCAGGACACATCTCTAAAACTTATCTGTATCAGAGATATCAAGGTGTATATTGTAGGTGTTACACTAGGACTGCAGGACACATCTACTACAGATCCGTCTGTAATCTCAGAGGATACACGGTGTTATTGTGTGTGTTACATGGCGACTGGCAGACACCTATGCACATATCTGTACTTCAGGATATCACTGTGTTATCCTGTGGTGTTTCCATAGGACTGCAGGCCAATCTACTACATGACTCGGTACTCAGGACGATATCACTGTGTTATGTGGTGTTTACATAGGCATGCGCCAGGAACATCTTACTACATGTGATCCTCTGTGTACTCAGGAATATCACTGTGTTATTGTTGGTGTTCTATACATAGGGAAGCAGGCACAATCTACTACACATGATCTGTATTCTCAGAGATCATCACTTGTGTATTCTGTGCGTGTGTACATCTAGGACTGCAGGTTCCAACTTATACATGATTCTGTACGCAGAGATATCAATGCGTGTATCTGTGGTGTTACCATAGGACTGCAGGACACAGACCTCTACTAATTATCTCTACCTCGAGATATTCACTGTTTTATCTGTGGTGTTTACATAGGACTGCAGACAACATCTACTACATGATCTGTATCAGAGATATCCCTGTGTTAGCTGCTGTTACTAGACTGCAGAAACATCTTACTACTGATCTGTACTCAGAGATATTCACTGTGTATTCTGTGGTTACATGGACTGCAGGAACATCTACACATGTCTGTACTCAGAGATATCACGTGTTATCTGTGGTGTTACATAGGACTGAAGGAATACACATGATCTGTCTAACATTGATCTGTTGTACTGACGGAGGATCGAGTAATCTCGTACTAGAGTAGGGTTATATGTGGTGTACATTAGGATGAGCGACCACTCTACTACATTGTATCCATGTACCCAGAGATCATGTGTTATCTGTGCTTGTTAACTAGGACGCAGACACATCCGACATGATCTGGTCTCAAGAGATCACGTTTATCGTGGTTTACATAGGACTGACCAGGATACATCTACTACTGATCTGTACTCAGAGATATCCTGTTATATGGTGGTGTTGTAATAGGACTAGGATCAATCTATTACATGATCTGTACTCCGAGAGATATCACTGTGTTATCTGTCGGATGTACATAGATGCAGGACATCTCTAACTACATGATCGTACTCAGAGATAAGATCAACGTGTTATCTGTGGTGTTACATATGACTGCAGGAACATCTATACATGATCTGTACTCAAGATTCACTGTGTTATCGTGTGTTCTGGATCAGGATCTACCATGATTGTACCAAATTACTGGCCTGTAGGGTCATGGACTGCGGACACACTACTATGACTTACTCAAATACTGATCTTGGTGTACCAGTATCACACACACTGACTGTTACTCAGAGATTCACTGTGGTTATCTGTGTGTCATACATGGACTTGAGGCACATACTACTACATGATCGTGAACTCAGAGATATCAGTGTTATCTGTAGTGTTACATAGGACTGCAGAAGACATCTTCCTAAACTGCTTATCTATGGACTAACTGCAAATCTACTACAGACGTACTAGATCATCACTGTGTATCTCTGTGGTGTTTACTGGTACTGCAGGACACATCTACTACATGATCTGTACTCAAGATTATAACTGTTACTCTCTGTGGTTTACATGGGACTGCAGGACACATCTACTACATGTCTGTACCAGAGATATCAGTGTGTTTCTGTGTGTTACATAGGGACTGCAGGGACACATCATATAATGATCTATACTCGAGTATCACTGTGTATCTGTGGTGTTATAGGACTGCAGGACAACATCTATACATGATCTGTAACTCAGAGAGATTCACTGTCTTATATAGTGGTGTTACATAAGGACGCAGGACACTCTACAGCATGTCTGGACTCGAAGATATCCGTGTATCTGTGGTGTTACATAGGACGCAGGACACATCACTACTGATCTGTTACTCAGAGATATCACTGGTTATTGTGGTGTTACCTAGAGCTGCACGGACACATCTACTACATGATCTGTACTCACAGATACACGTGTTTATTCTGTGGTGTTACATGAGACCTGCAGGACACATCTCTACATGATCGTGCTAAGAGATATCCGTGGTTACTGTGGGTTACACTAGGACTGCAGGACCACATCTACATACTCGATCTGTATCTCAGAGATTCAGACTGTGGTTCTTCTGTGGTGTTACATGGGGACTGCAGGACTACATCTACTACATGCAATCGTACTCAGAGAGTATCAGCGTTTTATCTGGTGTTGGTGTTCACATGGGCGCAGGGCACATCTAACATTATCTGTACTCAGAGATATCACGGTGTATCTGTGGGGTTACATAGGACTGCAGGAGGACACATCTACTAATGATCGCTTACTCAGAGATTATCACTGTGTTATCGTGTGTTACAAAGGACTGCAGGCATCTACTACATCATATGTACTCGAGGATATCACTGTGTTATCTGTGGTTTACCATAGGACGTGCAGTACCTCCTACTACTGTCTGTACTCGAGCATATCACTGTGTTTATCTGTGTGTTACATAGGACTGACAGGTACACATCTAGCTACATGATGCTGTACTCAGGAGATATCCACTGGTGTATCTGTTGGTGTTATTACATAGGACGGCAGGAACAATCTCTACTACATGATCTGTTAATCAGAATTCACTGTGTTATCTTGGTGTCATCCTAGGACTGCAGACAAAACATCTAATACATGATCTACTCGAGATATCACTGTGGTTATCTTGGTGTTACTAGGATCGTCAGGACACATCTCTACACGTCCTGTACTCAGAGATATCACTGTGTTATCTGTGCGTGCTACATAGGACTCGCAGGACACATCTCTACATGATCTGTATCTAGAGTATATCACATGCTGTTATCTGTGGTGTTAACTAGACTGCAGACAATTCTCACAATGTCATCTTGTACTCGAAGATATATACTTGTGTTATCTGTGCGATGTTAACACGGGACTGCAGGACATCATCACTACATGATTGTACTCAGGATATCACTGTGTTAAATCTGATGGTCGTGCATAGGACTGCAGACACATCTCACTCACTACTGATCTTTACTCAGAGATATCACTGTGTTAGCTGTGGTGTTACATAGGAACTGTGCAGGATACACTACTACATGCTCTGTACTCGAGATATCCTGTGTTTCTGTTGTGTGACAGAGGATGCAGGCACTCTACTAATGAGCGGTACTCAGAGATATCAACGGTTATCTGTGGGTTATCATGAGGACTGCAGGACACATCTACTGACATGATCTGTTACTCAAGTTCACTGTGTTATCTTTGTAGGGTTACATAGGCTTGCAGGTCACATCTACTACATGATATTTACTCAGAGAGTATCAACTGTGTTTATCTGTGGTGTTACATGAGGACTGCAGGACACCCTATACATCATTATGTACTCAGAGATAGTCACTGTGTTTATCTGTGGTGTTACATAGGACTGCAGGACACTCTACTACATGATCTGTATCAGAGAATCAATGTGTTATCTGTGGTGTTACATGGGAATGCAGGACACAATCTACGACATATCTGTACTCAGAGATGATGCATGTGTTTATCTTGTGGTGTAATAGGACTGCAGTACACATCTCTACATGATCTTACTCAGAATATCACTGTTATCTGTGGTGTTAACAGGACCTGCAGGGTACACATCTACTACATGATCTTACTCAGAGATATCCTGTCGTTTCTGTTGGTGTCCATAGGAGCTGCAGACACACTACTACAATGATCTGTACTCAGAAGATACACTGGTTTATCTGTTGGTGTTACATAGGACTGCAGGACACTCTACTACATGATCTTACTCAGAGATATCACTGTTATAGTGGTGTTTGTACATAGGACTTGCAGGACACATCTACTACATAATCTGTACTCAGAGAGATCACTGTGTTATCTGTGGTGTTACATGAGACTGCAGGGACACATATACTACCATGATCTGTAATCAGAGAATCACTGGGTTATCTGTGTGTTACATGAGGACTGCACGGGATACATCTACTACATGAATCTGTACTCGAGGAGAATATCCGTGTTATCCTGTGGTGTTACATAGGATGAGGCAAGGCAAATACTCCTACTAGCAATGATCTGTACTCAGGATATCACTGTGTTATCTGTGGTGTTAACATAGGACTGCAGGACACATCTACTACATGTCATCTACTCAGAGAATCCCTGTGTTATCTGTGCGTAAGTACTGCAGGACACTATCTACGTACTCATACAACGTGTGATGGTAGTTAAGGACTCAGCTCACCAGACGAATCATTCCTGTGTTAATGTAGTGTGTTACATAGACTGCAGGACAACAGCTACTACATGATCGGTACTCAGAGAGAAATTCACTTGTTATCTGTGGGTTGTTACATAGACTGCAGGATCACATCTTCTACATGATCTGTACTCAAGCTATTACTGTGTTTCTGTGGTGTTACATAGGACGCAGCGACAATCTATACATGATCTGTATCAGAGAGATGCACTGTGTTATCTGTGGGTGTTACATAGACGCGAGGACATCTACTACGATGATCTCGCGTACTCAAGAGATATCACTCGTGGTTATATCTGTGGTGTTTTCTGGACTGAGGACATTCATACAATGATCTGTACTCAGGATATCACTGTGTTATCTGTGTGTGTACATAGGACTTGCAGGACACATCTACTAATGATCTGTACTCAGAGTATCACTGTGTTCTTGTGCTGTTACAATAGTGATCTGCAGGACCATCTACTACATGACTGTAACTCAGAATATCACTGTGGTATCTGTGTGTTACTAGGACTGCGGACACTACTACATGATCGTACTCAGAGAATCTACTGTTTATCTGTGGTGTTACATAGGACTGCAGGGGACACAATCTACTACATGATCTGTACTCAGAGGATATTCACTGGTATATCTTGTGTTGGTACATGGACTGCAAGGTACATCTACTACATGATCTTGTACTCGAGAGATACACTGTGTATCTGTGTGTTTACATAGGACTGCAGGGACACATCTACTGACATGATCTGTCTCAAGATTCCTGGTTTCTGTGGTGTTACATAGGACTCGCAGGACACATCTACTACATGATCGTTACTCAGGATATCACTGTGTTATCTGTGGTGTTACATAGGACTTGCAGGATCACACTCTACAATGATCTGTACTACAGAGTAGATCACTGTGTTTTCTGTGGTGGTCATCATCGGACTGCAGGAACACATCTACTAACAGATCTGTACTCAGAATATTCACTGTGTTACTTGGGATGTTATAGAACTGCAGGACACATTACTTATACACACTGATCTGTACATCGAGAGATGTCACTGGTGTTATCTGTGGTGTTGACATGGCTGCAGGGACACATCTACTACATGATCTGTACTCAGAGATATCACTGGTTATCTGTGGGTGTTAACATGGATGCAGGACCACTCTACTACATGATCTGTACCAGGTAGATATCACTGTTTATCTGTGGTGTTACATGGGACTGCACACGACATCTACTACACTGCATCTGGTACTCAGAGAGTCTATCCTGTGTTATCTGTGCGTTGTTACATACATGGATTGACGGACACATCTACACAATGATCTGTACTCAGAGATATCACGTGTTTATCTTGTGGTGTTCATGGACGCAGAGGGTCTATCATTTATATTCTTAAGATGATCCTGTAGCTTAGGATATTTCAGCTGGTAGCACTCATGGATGTTCATAGCGGACTGCAGGTGAACGGATCTATAAGGATTCGTACTCAGAGTGATCGGTAATAGTGGGTTGTTACTAGGCGCGGCGCCGTCGTACTACTGCTTCTCAGGATATCACTGTCTGTGGTACTAGGCTGCAGCACATATATGAAGTCTAAGAACACTGTGTCGTGGTGACTGGACCAGGACATTAAAGATTGTCTCGATATCACGTGTTTTTGGGACATAACTGCAGTCCTACTAGAATGTCTGATATCAACGTGTATCTTGTACAAGGCTCAGGACAACTTCAGATCGAACGAGGTGGTGTTATGTGTTGAACATCATAGCATGCGCAAGCATCTCACATATGTCTCAGTACACTATCTGATATGTTAAATGGAGCGGATCTCTATCTGATCTGTATCAATAGATGTCACATTGTTATCTGTGGTCACTCCAGAACTCTAATACATAGGATGCTACTACAGATATCACGTGTTACGGGGTACATAATGCAGGAGCACATTACTGAGGCTCAATTCGTGATATCAGCAGATATCACTGTATATGTAGTTGATTAGGACTGCACGTTTACAAGTTATACTACATGATTACGTATACAGTCTCAATGGATTCAATGTGTATTTTCTGATTGGTTTCATTAGGTATGTTACAGCGCCACATATACCATGCGACGAGATATCACTCTGTGAAAGTCTGGAGAGAATGGTACTGCCGAATGCAGGACGGAAGTCTCCATATCTACAGACTCTCTCCTCAGCAGATTCACGTGATTGGGTTTACAGGACTAGCAAGCATACAGTACATATCATGTGTTAATCTGTGGCTGACCCTAGGCTCAGGAAATCTACTACATAGATCTGTAATAAAGTATCGTGTTCTGTCCCCTAGGATGTAGGACAGATTTACTACTGAATACTGTCTCGATCCGTCTGTACGTGATGCAGGACTACACCTACTACTATATATCTGCCCTACTACAAGAATATGATCTTGTTACATAGTGCCCTTGCCAGGACACTACTACTACTCTGTACTCAGAGCCACCTGTTGTGGGAGCGAAGGAGATTAAAATCTTACTAAGTATCCCTGTACTCCTGATGTAATGCAGGACAATATTATACAATTCTCAATATCACGTGTCCCTATGTGTGTATGGGAACTGCAGTAATCTATACTCATCGATACTCAATCCTGGTCCTATTGTGGGTACATAGGGGACTGACCTTATAACTGACGTACTTCAGATGAATCAGTAGTTATAACTGATTATAATGTCCCTGCAGGACATTACTAATGATTTACTCAAGATATACTGCCCTATCGTACTAGGTATATGAACTCCGACATCATACTACTGCCACTTGTACCAAGATATACTGTGTACTGTGTATAATAGGCTGGCCTGCCCAGACAAGATTACTCATATTCTATTAGGATATACTTAAATTACAGATGTACTAGAATGATCTGTTAGCTGAGTAGATCACTAGACTGTCTCGGTCCTGAAGTAGGTTCGGACAATGACGATATGGGAGGTCTCTACAACGGGCGTCCTGTACACTATCAATGTCCTGCTGAGAGCTGTTCCGCAATTATGCAGTCACTGAAGAGATAGAACTCACTAAGACTGTCTACCCCACCATCAGTCATATACCATTATATCTGCGTCAGCTATTGTACAGATGACTTATAGCCCGATATCAGATACCTATCTCTCTATGTCAGATATACACTATAGCTTGCCCAATACATTATAACTACTAAACTAGACATGTCAAAATTAACCAGCTCATAGCTTACGGAGGGCGCTCAAATATGACAGGAATATAAACTAATCCATGCTAATGTAGCAAGATTATAACTCACGTATAATCTATAGACCCATTACTAAGATATACACTACAGTATCACATGTTTCTCTTCAGTGTAAAGAAGTATTACAGGTAGCTAAAACGCCGCCTGTACAGATATATAGCTTACCGCCTATGAAAGGATACTCGGCATGTACAGGAATATTCGCCGTACATGTTACACTAACGCAGTAGGAAAACGTATACCTATTAACGACATTCTACTTCTGCTCCCTAGGTCAATAATAGTCCTCACTATATCTAAAGCCCTCCCTAGAAGACTGTAAAGAACAAAGACAGTATAAACTATTATAATACTGTCCTCCTATGTACAGAATATAGATACTATATATAAACTGCCCCGAGTACAGAATATAACTACTATATACTGCCCCCTATGTACAGGAATATAACTACTATATACTGCCCCTATGTACAGAGGAATATAACTACTATATACTGCCCCCTATGTAACAAGAATACTATGATTACTGGCCAAAGCTATATATACTGCCCCTATGTGCAGAAATATAACTGACTATATACTGCCCCTATGTACCAAGATATATACCTATAATACTGCCCCCCTATGTAAGAATACTACAGAATACTCCTCATTGCAGCGACTATAATACTGACTTCCCCCTATGTACAGGAAATTATAACTACTTCCCATATGTAAGATATATCATTAGAGCCCCTGGATGTACAGGAAGTATACTACATAATTAGCCCCCTATGTACAGGAATTAACTACTATAATACTGCCCCCTATGTACAAGAATATCTACTATAATACTATGCACCTATGTACAGTAATATATACTATAATACTTGCCCGCTATGTACAGGAATATAAAACTACTATAATACCTGCCCCTATGAGTACAGAATATAACGATATACGTTATAATACGCTGCCTCAGTCTTACAGAATATAACTGATAAATCTGCACCCCTATTACAGGAATATAAATCTACTAATACTGCCCCCGTGTACGGAATATAACTATTACACTTAGTCAATTAACTACCAATCTACGTACCTATGCAGGATATAACTACTACACATCCCTTACTACATGCTCATGCCCCTATGTACAAGAAATAACACTCTATACGCACAGGTACGAATATCATAAAGCCCCTCTGTACAGATAGTACTACTATATACCTGCCCTATGTACAAAAATAATCACTCTATAATACTGCACCTAGTCTAAGGAATAATAACGACAATATAAATATCCCCTCCCGCCCCCTAGTGACCAAGAATATACTACTATAATATGCCCCCTATTACAGAGACATAACTACTTAATACTGCCCCCACTGGCCCATGTACAAGAATATAATTACTATAGAACTGCCCCTAGTACGGAAAAATCTATTATAATACTGCCCCCTATGGTACAGGATATAAACTACTATAATACTGGCCCCTATGTAAAGATTATAACTACTATAATACTCAACGCCCCACTATGTAAAGCGAATTAAGTACTATCTAATCTGCCCCCTATGTACAGAATATATAACTACATTAAATATGCCCCCTATTCAAGAATATAACTATATTATACTGCCCTTGTACAGGGAGATAATAGACTACTATAATACTGACCCCCTATGTACAAGAATCTAACTTACTATAATACTGGCCCTATGACAGGTATATAACACTCATCATACTGCCCACTTGTTCCAGAAATTAACTACTATAATACTGCCCCCCATGACAAGGAAATAAATACTATAATTTGCCCCCCTATGTACGCAAGATATGAACTACTATAAGCTCGCCCTATTCAAGATAAACTACTATGAAATACTGCCCCCTAGTACAGAATATAACTACTATAATACTGCCCCTATGTAAGAAATATAACTACTATAATATGCCCCCTATGTACAAGAAATCGAACTAAAACTACTAGACATTCTGCCTGTACAGAATATAACTACTATTAATACTGCCTGCCCCTATGTAACAAGAAGTATATCCTAATATAATCTGCTACCGCTATGTACAGACTATAATCTACACTATATACTGCCCCTATGGTACAGGAATTAAACTACTAAGATACTGCCCCCTAGTACAAGATGGATAACTTCTATAAACTGTCCCCTATTAAGAATATGTAAACTACTATAGAACGCCCCTGTGTACAAGAATATAACTACTATAATCTGCCCCACCCTATTGTAGAATATTAACCTACTATAGATACTGCCCCGATGTACAAGAATCATAATCTAATATATTACTGCGCCCCCTACCTACAAGAATAGTAACTACTATACTTATTAAGGATATACTCTGCCCCATGTACAAGAGATTACTACATAATACTGACTGCCCCCTATTACAGGAATGAATACCTAAATATGCTCCCTATGTAACACAGATAATCTACCGATATAATACCCTTCGCCCTATTGACAAGGATACAACTACTTATATACTGCCTCGATGTACAAGAATACGTACTATAATCACTGCCCTCTACTGTACAAAATACTCCTATAAACTGCCACTAGAACCATACTACTGATAATACCTGTGCCCCTTCTTTTTGTACACTTAGATATAACTACTATTCTACTATATGCCGCCCCGATATGTACAGAATATAACTCACTTAACTACTGCCCCCCTATGTACAACGAATACTACTAAATACTCCCCCATACAGAATAAACTTGACCTATTTACTCTCTATGTATAAGGAACTAATTAACTACCTATAATACTGACGACCCCTAATGTACAGAATCTACACCTGACTATAATATCCTGCCCTATGTACAGGAATATAACTACATAATACTTGCCCCACTTGTCCCCTTGAACATATAACTACTATAATACTGCCCTTGAAGAATATAACTTACTGTATACTGCGCCCCAGCAACTACTATTAAACCTAGGAAATTAAACTACCCTATAAACTGCCCTCCCTATGTACTCAGAACTTATAACTACTATAATACTGGCCCCCTCTGTACATATAACTAATAATAGCTCCTAGTCAGACTTATAGCCACACACCCTCTCATAATTGTACGCTCAGTAAAGAATAACTCTATACTATCAATACCTCCTATCGCGTATACTACATACTCCCCTATGCTACACAGGACTATACACTACTATTATAACTCGCCTCCTATGGTACAGAATAATAACTCTATAATTACTGCACGGCCCTAGTACACGAATATACTTATAATACTTAAACAGGAATATAACTATATAATACTGCCCCCCATGGTACACAGATATACACTACTCTAGATTACTCGTTGTCACGATCTCTTAATGTCTGCCGCCTCGTTACCAGGACAACTACTAATGCGCCCCTAGTCAAATATGATAAACTGCCCCCTATGTACAGATATAGTACTCACTCATTAGATACTGCCCTATGTAAAATATAACACTAAGTTCCCCTTTACGAATAACACTACTATAAGTCTACTGGCCCTAGGTAAGTATAACACCCCCCTATATACGTGCCTCCTGTACACGTTAACTAGTATATGCCTCAGACAATACTTAGTAATACTACCTATACGGATACTAATACTATACTGCGCCGACCCTATGTAACACTCAGGAACCATATAAGATACTATATATGCTCCCTGTCACATACCGAGCGGATACCCGTATAGTCCGTAGCTTCCCTCTATGCTGTAACACAGAACACATAATATAGCCCCTATCACCCTCTGTACAGATAACACCTATAAACTGCCCATGTACGGAATAACTACTATACTTGGCCCCCACAGAATAACGTACTTACCCACTGTCCGAGCCAAGGACTATAACTACTATAACACTTGTCCCCCTCATGTAACAGATTATAAGCGGTACATACATACTCCCCTGTACGACCAGATAGAACCTCAGCTTTAATGAGCCCTGTACCATGAATAGCTATACTACTATAGCGATACTGCCATCCCTATGTAAGGAATAACCTCCGTAGTGTAATACTTGGGCCCCCCCGTACAGTATAGTACTATCAATACCCTATGGACTAGAATACTATACGATCTACCTTGTACAAGATTCACTAATACGCCCCCTAGTCGTAACATCTGCCCCTAGTCAGATACTACTTTTCTGCTCCTAGTAAGATAATAACTAGAAAGTCTGCCCGACATATACTCGTATACTGCTGCCTATGTACAAAATCATTCTACCCCCCCTATTGTACAAGCCCAATATTAACTACTATAATACTGCCACCTATGTAAAACATTCTTGTCTAGGAAGTATAACTACTATAATACCTCCTTAGCAAGATCACTCTCTGCCTATGTACAACAACAGCTATAATCTCCCATTGTCAGAATTACTTATCCATACTGCCCCCTGTGTCAGAATATAACCTACAGATACTGCTCCTATGTACAAGAATAAATTACCCTATAATACTGCCCCTATGTACAGGAATATACTACTATATACTGCTCCTATGTACAGGATATAATCTACTATAATACTGCCCCCCCTGTACAGAATAGACTACTAAAATTGCGTCCTATGTACATAGAATATACTACTATAATACTCCGCCTCCTATGTCACAGATATAACTACTATAACTACCTGCCCTCTATTGTACACAGCCGATACTATCATCTACCATATACTGCCCCCTCCTATGTCACAGAAGAATACTACGCCCACCTATAATCGAACTGCCCCGCTACGTTCCTACGCCCTGTTACAAGATATAACTACTATAATCACTTGCCCCTCTGATGTACACAGAATATAACTACTATACATCCCCTAGCCCCACCCTCTATGTACAAGAATCTAACTACTATAATATGCCCCATAGTTACACAGCATAATACTACTATAATACTGCCCCTAGGTCAGATACTATATAATACTGCTCCATATGTACAAGGAATATAAACTACTATTACGCCCCCTATGTACAAGGAAATTATAACTGCCCTATACTACGCTGCTCTAGTGTAAAGGAATAATAATACTATATCTGCCCCCTATGTACAGGAATATAAACTACTATAATACTGGCCCTATGTTCACGGAATATAACTTCTATAATACTGCCCCCTATGTACAAGAATAGTAACTACTTATACTGCCATCTATGGTACAGAAATAACTATATATACTGCCCCCTTGTACAAGAATATACTATAATACTGCCCCCTATGTACAAGAATATACTACTATATACTGCCATCTATGTACCGGAATATAACTCTATAATACTGCCCCTATGTACAGAATATAACTACTATAATAATGCCCCATGTATACGGGATATACTACTATAATACTGCCCCCTATGTACGGAATATAACTACTATATACTCGCCCCCTATGTACAGGAATATAACTACTATAATACTGCCCCTATGTACAGGAATATAACTACTAATAATACTGCCCATATCGACCATCATTCCTCTGGGCATCACTTCAGTGTATTATGGGGTAAATAATACTTCATCTGAGTTGTTCATATAATCTCTGAATGTTGTTTACCAGTGAACATATGTTATCGTTTTCTTCTTGAGAAAACAGAACAATCTCCCAGCATCTAATGAATATGTACTATAAGTAATACTGTAATATGTCACTGCTGTGGCTATTGGCTACTGTGCGCTGTAGGTATCGCTGGGGCTCTCTGGTTGCGTGTATTAGTCATACATTGGCGCAGAATTGTAGCGGATCAATTTATAGCTGTTCGCCGCGAAGAAAGAACAGATGTTTCCGACTATCCAAGTCGTCCGTTTTTTTGTCGCAATGGGCGTGGCCTATATTTTCACATCATCCGCTACATTTAGTGGAGTTTGTCGGTTTGAGGCGCAAACAGACCCGCAAAAAAATGGTCTAAAAGCAAAAGAACAACGGCGCAGCCCATGTAAAGATTTGGCGCACATCCCATCGTGTCGCCATTTTTATGGCGCCCGCTGCGCCTTACTACTTACCAGCCATGCGCCACTTAATACATCGGGCTGTGCTTACTGTAGTCGGATCTCAGATGCCGAAGTTCGAGTGTGCGAACAGAATTAATAAATCCCCCCCCTTGTGTTACATATTGGGGCAGATTTACTTACCCGGTCATTCGCGATCCGCAGCGGTTCTCCGTCGCGGATGTCGGGTCTTCCGGAGATTCACTAAGGTAGTGCGCCCCGATGTCCACCAGGTGTCGCTGCTCGCGCTAGTCCGCCGGAGTTCACTGGAGTTCACCATCCGTGTGCTGGGTGCAGGGTAAGCGCTTATCAAGCGACACACATTTTTTTATAAATACCGCGGTTTTTTTAAAATCCGTTTTCCGACAGCCACTCCCCCCGTTTCCGTCGCATGCATGCCGGTGCCGATGTGCCACAATCTGATCGCGTGCCAAAAAACCCGGGGCAATTCGGCGCAAGTCGGTAATTTTCGGGAAATTCGACGAAAAAATGTGGCCCTTAGTAAATGACCCCCAGTGTGCAGTATATATTGCACCGTCCCCTCTGCGCCCCCAGTGCATGGATGACTTGGGGCACCCGGTGGACACTCCTCCTACCTCCCATCACTTCCCTCTGCTCTGTGAGTTCTAACTGTATCCAAAATGTACAGATGTAGCTGATTCATGTGTGTCCCCTCCGTCCGGGGGTCTTCTCATTACATCATGTCTCTGCCCCCCCAGTCTATTTCCCTTATAGCGGTCATATGCGGCGCTGGTGTCACTTTTTCTTTATTCATGGATGTTTATCTTTATGTTTGCCTTTAGATACAGACGACTCCACCTGTTTTGTCATAGGGACGGTGCTCTACAGGAACCTGGGCGGCATCCTCAACCTGCAGCGGTAATACTCACCTCTCTGTAATATGTTACATTCACTCATCATTTACCATTGTAATTCCGGGTCCCACTGAGACAACCAGGCAAACCAACACACAGTCCTTAATAAATGTGTCTCTATGTACAATGTGCTCCGCTCCTCCTGCTCTATAACGTACTACCTGCAATAGGACACTCTATGCCGTCTGCTCTGCTCCTCCTGATTCTACATGCTGCCTGCAGATAGACGACACTAGGTCAATCGCTCAGCTGCTCTATAAACTGCTGCCTGCGATAGGACTCTATGCATAATCTGCTCGGCTTCCCTCCTGCTCTATAACATGCTGCCTGCAGATAGGACAATCTGCGCTGCTCCTCTTGCTCTATTCCAGGCTGTCTGCAGATAGGACACTGTGTACAATCTGCTCAGCTTCACCTGCTCTATAACATGCTGCCTGCAGATAGGACACTATGTACAATCTGCTCAGCTTCACCTGCTCTATAACATGCTGGCTGCAGATAGGACACTATATACAATCTGTTCTGCCCCTCCTGCTCTATAAGACGCTGCCTGCAGATAGGACACTGTGTACAATCTGCTCAGCTTCACCTGCTCTATAACATGCTGCTTGCAGATAGGACACTATGTACAATCTGCTCAGCTTCACCTGCTCTATAACATGCTGCCTGCAGATAGGACACTATATACAATCTGCTCAGCTTCACCTGCTCTATAACATGCTGCCTGCAGATAGGACACTATGTACAATCTGCTCAGCTTCACCTGCTCTATAACATGCTGCCTGCAGATAGGAGACTATGTTCAACCTGCGCTGCTCCTCTTGCTCTATTCCAGGCTGTCTGCAGATAGGACACTGTATACAATCTGCGCTGCTCCTCTTGCTCTATAACATGCTTCCTGCAGATAGGACACTGTGTACAATCTGCGCTGCTCCTCTTGCTCTATTCCAGGCTGTCTGCTAGTTTCTATCATTTTCATGGAGTTATTAGGTTTTTTTCTTTGCTTCCATTCGATCCGTCGCTCCTGGCTGCGCCTGTGACAAGTTTCTCGTTCAGAATTCAGGGCATTTTCATCTTTGTTTGGACCAAATGGACCTTGAAATAAGATGACCGCTCTTACGTTTACTTTGTGTCTCCATGAAAAATTATCTTATCACCGGCCCCTTGTCGGACCCGAGGCGACGGCTCTTACTGCGCCGTTCTGTCTCGTGATTGCGGTAGAAACGGTTAATCCGAGGGAAATTGCCTCCATTTTCTCTGCACATCTGGAGAAATTGTCCATTATCTGCTGGTAGCCATGGGGGCCGGCGCGACCCCCCGTGTCATCTCCATCACCGTATAGGTGGCTGTGAGCTGGATGGGGGGCGCTCAGGCAGGACCTGAAGCATCCGCAGGCTCCTTCCCGGATCTGTTCCGCACTGATTACCATGACTACATCGCTCGCGATTGTCTTCCGAGGCGTTTGTACTAAATACATAAAACTTCCCTCCTCCTCCTCCTCACAAAGTCCAATTAGCAAAGCGAGATGGGAAAGGGTTGTCAGACGCGTCCAGAGCAAACAAAACCCTCGTCTAATAACAGGGGCCTCCGCGCCCCATCCAGGAGCCGAACCGCAAGAAGGTTTAATTACGATTTCATTATTTCAGCGGTTGCTGTATAAAGGGCAACAAGGGGTCAATGTACGGAAGGAAGTCATCGGATTAGACTCCGCTAAGGGTGTGATACTGATGACCAGTCCTTAGGCTGAGGCGTCATTATTAAGTGGGAGATGAGCTGCAGTACCGGCTATGGCCACTACACACTGGATGGAGCCTTGTGCCTCTATACAATGTATACATCTCATAGGATGACCTTGTCTCACTCCTTTGCCAAATGAGGGAAAAACAATTGGAACCAACAGAAGTTCAAAATCCATCCTGATAAACCTGATTACTCCTAGATCCAGGCACCGGGACTGTGGTATTTTCTTTTATGTGCTATCCATGGCCTCCTGCCTTCCTTCTAAAATCAACTTATATAATTTTGCTAATGATCCTGTAGAAGTAGTATAACAGCCTGCGAAGCTACAGCATGGACTGACTTTGGTCACACCCCAAATCCTCTTCTGGCTCATTAGCATAATTGTAAAAGTTGATTTTATGAGAATGAGGCCATGGATAACAAATATAAGAGGATACCACAGTCCCAGTGCCGGGATCTATGAGTACTGTCTCCGGTTTATCGGGATGCATTTACATGGTAG
The DNA here is from genome assembly GCA_019512145.1 of Engystomops pustulosus. Lineage (NCBI taxonomy): Eukaryota > Metazoa > Chordata > Amphibia > Anura > Leptodactylidae > Engystomops > Engystomops pustulosus. The sequence continues at coordinate 22,543 of WNYA01001184.1, forward strand.
ATTTCCTTTACATCACACTCAGTTCTCAGGGGTCAGAAATTTTAGGCAAGAGGTCAAGGGGGTCAAGTCTCCTTCCTAGAACCTAAATGTTGACTATATGGTCCAGAAAACCTAATGTCTATCAGATATCCAGCGGACAATAATTCTGTCTCTGTTGGGTAGAAATAATGTTTGGTTCTGCTAAACTGAAAGCCCATTGGGCACATGGACAAAAAATGTCCTTACAAATCCGGACCGGTCGTGTTTGACGGATATTAGTTTCTTGAGTAAATGGAGGGATGTGCTAGTGGAGTCTCTGAAGGAGGTTACTTGGACGTTCTCCGTTACCAATGGATTCATAGTAAGGCAGGATCTTAGGGATTTTAAATTCCCCACCTAGAACCCCCTGGAGGAGCGGCAAGACTCCCCAGACTCCATATACTCCTAGGGTAGCCCCTTCTAGCATTGGTTGTCAGGTGGACAAGAGTGGACATCCAGCAGGAGGAGATGTTTCCATTATCTAAGACCCAAGATGCAAGTTGGGGAACCAGGGATGAAGACCTGCGTCCTTCTCGCCTTCCCTGTTATATTGTGTTCAGGTGTCGTTACCCTATTCCTATCAGTCTAGTCCTAGTCCAAGAGGATGAGGAGGAGAGTGGAACCGGGCCTAACCGGGGCATTAGATGGAGGCTAAGACATAACTTTGCTTGGTACCTGGACAATGTAAAATCCGCCCCTGACATCAGGGAATGGAGCCCAGATGAAGAGTTGTATCCGCAGCTGAGGTGGACCTTCAGGATCCGTTCATGGAGGATTCTCATGTGGCCACCTTCTAGAGCTCCGGTGTGGATGTTATGGTGGGATCTCTGGCAAGATGGCGATGACCTTCTTCGAGAGCAGATTGTGGATGAAACAAATCCCACTCCAAAGTTTTCCACGTGAATGTTCCAGTGGGAGGCCGGTAGTGGGGTCTGCAGTCAGCGGAGAGCGGTGCAAGCAGGACAACAGGGACCGGCGAGGGGGTGGACACAATGCAGCCAAGAATTGATTCATCTCCAGTTGTTCCGGACCCTCATCTCATCTCCCTCCTCCCAAACTATATAAAAAGTAATAAGCAGTAATAATAATCTGAGCTTCCGACATCCACAACCTTCATAATAGCAATTTCCCGTTCTGTCAAGAACCCAAGACTGAGATTCCACACGTTGGTGTGAGTGTAATGCCGCTCAGGCCCACAGGCTTGATGGAATCGCGGCTCCCTGCACAACCATCTGGCCCATATTACCAACCAGTGGATGATGTTTGATTAAGTGAAAAGAAGTCAAGTGAGGCCACTTTGCCTCCAGTGCCGCGACTCGAGCCGCAGCAGCTCGCTGCGCGTTCCTGAGCCCAGGTGCTGCCCAATATCGTACAGCCTGGTGTCCATCACACCATCCGGCGCCGGCCTCACTTGACTTCCCCTGGAACGCCAGGGATTGGCTGAGCGGCGTCCGTTGAGGCGTGAGGCACGGAGCAGCATAACACCATTAATTATTCCTCATAGTTACATTGCAGGGAATACACGGAACACAAAAATCTCCAATTTAAAGGTGCACCCCTCCCCCGCACCTCCCAACACTACATAGCACTTACACCGGAGCGGCACCAGCCGGGGCACCGCTGCTCCCATTATATCATCTCCCGCTAATTCCAAATGATTGTGAAAAGAAATGACATTACATTTCCTGCAAGAATCTTACGATATATATAGGGAAAAATCCCACCGGATAATAATTTAATAATCCGAACACGAGAAATCGCATCACATATTCATCCAGCGCAGGCGGCGGAAATAGTAAAATTGCAGGGATTATATCTCAGCCAGAAATTACAGTCATCTGCATGGAGGTTTATCCGATTATTCCGGAAAATGTGAATGTACGACGTGTTCTGCGCGTGAGACGCCGGCGAATGGCAAGAGACGGAAAACGCCATTCACCTGATTCTCTGCTCAGTGAGGGGGGGGGGTTGGATTCTTTTACTGGAATGTTAATTTTTTTACAGAAAGTTTTGGATTTCCTTAAAAAGTCAAGAAAATGTGCTTTTTAAGGACCCACCATGATTTATAGTCTGTGTTATTGAACAATGCCTCCTTTTGCTACCTTGAAAGGCATTGTATTTGCATACTTCCCAGAATTCCCTAGTGGGGCATCTATGGCTTAAAGTCTCCACATGCCTTTAAGGTGGCCTTAATTGGCAATCCCTCCGTAAGGAGAACACCTACTGTCTGACCTTGTACTCTAATCCATACATTTCCCTCATGACCTTGTACTCTAATACATACATTTCCTTTATTACCTTGTACTCTAATCCATACATTTCCCTCATGACCTTGTATTTTAATCCATACATTTCCCTCATTACCTTGTACTCTAATCCGTACATTTCCCTTATGACCTTGTACTCTAATCCATACATTTCCCTCAACTTGTATTCTAACCAAGCATTCCTTCATGACCTGTACTCTAATACAACATCTGCTCATGACCTTGTCTCTAATCAGACTATTTCCCTATGACCTTGTACTCTAATCCATACATTTCCCTCATGACCTTTGTACTCTAATCACACCATTCCCTCATGGACCTTGTACTCTACGTGACTGTGATATCCACATTTCCCTAATGACCTTTTACTCTAATCCATACATTTCCCTTATGACCTTGTACTCTAATACAACCATTTCCCTCATGACCTTGTACTCCAATACAACCATTTCCCTCATTGCCTTTTCCTCTCATCCACCAATTTCTGTATGACCGTATGTACTTCAGACTTGTGCATCTTACTTATCAGGGAGAATGTAGAATGTCTTTGATTCCGTGTCTTCTCCTCTCCTTCAGGAACACGACCGTCTTGAACTCGAAGATAATCTCGGTGACCGTGAAGCCGCCCCCGCGCTCCATCTCCGCCCCCCTGGACATTGAGTTCTCCCACCTCTACAATGTGAGTACTCCGCACGTAGCTGATCTCGAGTTACTCAATCATTGCAAGAACGTTTAAAAAAATGATACTGTGTGAGAAAGAGACTACAATGTAACATATCCCCAGCATTCTGTATACTGCCGAGCACAGGGTTACAGGATTGTAGCAGAAGGGGCGTGTCCTCACACTGCTGTGCTCTTAGCTCTCTACACTGAGATGTATAGTAAAATCTGTGCCTGGGGGGGAGAGGCAGTGGAGCAGTGCAATGCAGAGAGCACAGAGCTCAGCAGTGTGAAGACACAATGCCAGTGCAGTTGGAGAAGCTACAATCCTGGAATATAAAACCGTATTTCACAGTCCTGCTGCTACTAACAACATACAGAAAGGTCCGATTATAGATATGGCAGGCTGCAAAGAGCACAGCAGTGTGAGGACACATCCCAAATGCACTTGGAGAGGATACAATCCGGGTATATAAAACCATATATCACAGTCCTGCTGCTACTAACAACATACAGAAAGGTCTAATTACATATCTGGCAGGCTGCAAAGAGCACAGCAGTGTGAGGACACATTCCAAATGCACTTGGAGAGGCTACAATCCTGGAATATAAAACCGTATTTCACAGTCCTGCAGCTACTAACAACATACAGAAAGGTCTAATTACACATCTGGCAGGCTGCAAAGAGCACAGCAGTGTGAGGGCACATCCCAAATGCACTTGGAGAGGCTACAATCCTGGAATATAAAACCATATATCACAGTCCTGCTGCTACTAACAACATACAGAAAGGTCTAATTACACATCTGGCAGGCTGCAAAGAGCAAAGAGCACAGCAGTGTGAGGACACGTCCCAAATGTACTTGGAAAAGCTACAATCCTGGAATATAAAACCATATATCACAGAACTGCTGCTACTAACAGCACACACAAAGGTCTGATTACACATCTCACCAGGGACAATGCATAATTAGCTGTAGTTGGCATGGTGAAAATAGAGGAAGGGGAGGGGGCAGATGCATCTTGGGTGCACTAGAGGATATTTGAGGAGTTTAAGATGACCTATCAGATTAGTGATTAGTGAAATCCAACATTCAGCACGCTCATCAATGCCAAAAGCAAAAAGGCTCCACTCCCTGAATTGTGGCCGTGCTGGGGTACTGCAGCCTAAGCCCCATTCACATTAATGGGAAATCAGCTTCTAATCTCCTCAGACCCACATTAAGAGAAGACCCCGGACTGATACCAGGACCCCCATTTCAGGGGTCATTGAGGGGGCTCAGTGCAGAGTGGATTTTGCTCCTTAGTGATGTCTCTCTCTATCCTGTAATATATATATATTTACCGGGAAATAAACTGATTCCCAGAAAAGCAGCGGCTCCAGAACCTCCAAGGTCAGCGCTTCCGTCATTGTCATAGTAAAATCAATGTGTGTCATTAACGGTATCAAGTGCGCGCGGATTATCACCTTCCCCCGGGCGCCAATGTGCCGAAAGTGCCAAAGTAATGGAAGGGTAATTTGCTGTTTGCACAGAATACAAAGTTCCTGTCCCAGCACAATCCACAGCGCGGCGGAACGGACCGGAACCGGCTGATCACATCACAAGGCGACGCATCGGAAATTGTCTTTTCTTTCCTCTTTGTTTCTTTTATTTATTTCTGTTTTTTTTCCCAATTTCTCCAGGGAACGACCAACCACACGTGTATCATCTGGGATGAGGCCGACACGTAAGTCCACGGATTCTGCTTTATGGATCTGATTCATGTTTTATATATTTCATTATTTGTGGTCTCTCAAAATATTATTGGAAATAATTGTTAATATTTATACTGAAGATTGTATCATTTATCACAGCAAACAAAACTATGGAAAGGGGAGGAGTTTAGCGCTTGCTGGGGGATCCAGGGCTCGTTCTGGGGGTTTCCAGGGCGTTGGTGGGGTTCCAGGGTCGTTTGAGGGACCAGGGACTCGATCTGGGGGGGGTTCCAGGGCTCGTTTGGGGGATCCAGGGCTCGTTCTGGGGGTTCCAGGGCTCGTTCTGGGGGTTCCAGGGCTCGTTTGTTTGGGCGGTCCAAGGGCTCTCAAGAGTATTCTGGGGGTTCCAGGGCCTCGTTCGTGGGGGAATCACCAGGGCTCGGTTGGGGGTTCCAGGGCTAGTTCTGGGGGTTCCTGATGTATGTCGTGGTCTTGTCTTCCAAAATCACCATGGGAAGTGAATGCGCTGTATGGTGAAGGCATGGCCAGCAGATTTCCATGTCATGGGGTCTTCACTCCCTCTTCCTCATGATGATTGGGGGGTCCCAGAAGTTGGACCCCCACAGAGATATATAATTGTTGCCCTATCCTGGTACAATGTTGGGACAACCCTTTAACCATGAGCGGTTTGTCCCCGTTATAAAGAGCAATCATTCACATTTTGTGATTTTGTGTCTATTTATTAATAGAATTTTTAGTTTTGGTATGAAAGTCGTGTTGATACAATAGTGAGAAGGCCTGACCATAGGAGCTTGCACTCTATAAGGAGGAGACAGCGGATATAGAGAAGGGTAAGAGTCCTGACCATAAGAGCTTACACTCTATAAGATGGAGGACAGAGGATTGGAGGAGGGTCAAGAATCTTGACCATAGGAGCTTGCCATCGATAAGGAGGAGACAGCGGATAGAGAGAGGGGGTTCACAGAGATCTGACCAATAAGAGCTAAACTCTATAATAGGGAGGAGGATGATATACTGGAGGAGGGTTAAAGTCTCGCTGACTCATTAGGAGCTGAAACTCTCATAAGGAGAGGGAGACAGAGGATAGGAGGAGGGTAAGAATCCTGACACGAAGGAGCTTACACTCCTATAAGGAGGACCGAAGGATATGGAGGAGGTCTAAGAGTCCTGACCATAGGAGCTTACACTGTATAAAGAGGAGACAAAGATATGGAGGAGGGTAAAGAGTCCTGAACATAGAGCTTACACTCTATAAGAGAGGAGGAACAAGATATGGAGGAGGGTAAGATCCTGCATAGGAGGATTACACCTTATAAGGAGGAGCCCACAAAAGGAATATTGGGGAAAAGGAGGGTTAAGGGCCTGACCACAAGGCGAGCCGTACACTTAGAAGGAGGAGAAAGATTATGGAGAAGGCTTTGAGTACCTGACCAATAGGAGCTTACCCATCATAAGGAAGGAGACAGAATGATAGGGAGGGAGGGAAGAGGCCTGACAATAGGAGCTAGCACTCTATAAGGAGGGAGACAAGACTATGGGGAAGGCTTTGAGCCTGACCATGGAAAGCTCACCCTTTTAAGGAGGAGAGTAGAGATAAGAGATAGGGAGGAGGGAGAGCTGGCCATAGGAGCTTTAACTCTATTAGATGAGATAAGATACAAGACGGTCGGAGGAGATACAGAGGATGGAGGGAGGAGGGTAAATAGGCCTGACCTAGGAGCTTACACTCTATAAGCGAGTCAGTAGATGACGAGGTGAGGTGATTATCTGCAGTGTTAGGGCAGGAGGACAATGTATCGGTTATCATTCCCTTCCGTTCGGATGTGTTGATTATGCCGCACTTATGTCTCTATGTCCTCCCCCCGATCTACCAATCAGCCAATCATAAGTAAGCGACTTACAGGAAGACGCTACAATCAGCTCAGCCCAATGTTGACGTTGGAGGAGACTTGGAATCTACCTTGGATCTCTTGACTTGTTGTGTGGGTGGTAATTCTGGAATCTTCTTACTGACGGAGCCCCCGAGATTTAGAGAAAATGCTGCAAAGTATTTCCCGGACTCTCTCCGCTCTCCTCTAATTTAAAAACGCCGGATAGGCGGGGTTGGGGAGAAATAGCGCGGAGGCGGACCAATCTTATCTGCAGATACAATGGCCCAAAATATATCAGCAAAAAGTCCAAAGTTTAACATGTGAACCAAAATCCAGATCTCTCCACCGGGGCTCAGCATCGGTTGTAGGACCCTGTATAAGTGATGAACATGTTGGGCCTGTCTCTATAATGTCCTAAATCAGTCACATGGATGCTCGCTGAGTTGCATAAGAGGACGAGCAACAGATACAGGCAGCGAGGCCTACTGGAGATAATGGGATAGCTTTATATCTCACCCAAGGTGCCTTGTTTGCCATGATACAGATGGACAGTTCCTATAATGCCTATATGATTGCTGATGCTTCTGGGATGAGAAGAGTTATGGAGCAGGTTCTTTTCTACGTTCTATGTGCAGTGTATGGGAGACGTCCTGTCAGCTAGTCTCACCGCCTCCAAGCGGGGAGAGGTCGCGAGGGGAAACTGCTGGAACAAGGTCATATAGTCCAGATAAAGGGTTATGCTTGGTTATCCTAAAACCTCATCCAGGTGCAGGGTTTACGTGCTTGATTTTTGGGTCTGAAGCCCCGATGACTATTAAATACGATTTTTCGGGAGCAGATTCATATTAAAGTCTTAAAAGAGAAAGTCTCCATGTGTGACGTTCTGATCCTTATTAGGATGTAATGGGACACAGTCCCTGGGAGGAAGGCTCGGGGGTCACTCTATAGGACTGTCCTGAGAGTCGGCACGGGGACGGGGAGGTGGCCAATCTTGCTGATGAACGGTTAAGAGCCATGATGAGTTACTTAAGTGATTATAGAGCGATAGAGGAGAACTAGTCTATGGAGACAGTCATCAGGCGCTATGGAGGGGGGAGGGGGAGCCCAAATAGAAACAGTTAATGATTAAGTTATTTTCTCTTTATCTAGCGAATACCTAATACTCTCTAACCCCACCAGGGGATACTCATCTGTATACCAGCCAGAATCCCTTCCAGGGCAGCCACATACAATACAACTGCACAATCTAGGGTAGCACGGCGGCTGAGTGGGTAGCACTTTCGCCTGCAGCGTGGGCCCTGGTTCTAATCCCCACCAGGTTAACAATCTGCAAGAGTGTTGTAGTATCTCGTGTTTGCGTCAGGGTTTCCTACGGGTCCTCCAGTTTCCTACACACACTCCAAAAATGGACTGTGAGGTTGGAGGCTCCATGGGGGACAGGGACCGATATGGTCATGCTTTGTGCAGCGCTCGTGAATCTGTAGGACGCTATCTAATAAAGAAGGAGATTATATTTATAGAGGTAGTCAATCCCCCTATACATCCTGTTAGGTAGTCAGGCACAGCCAAGTATGAAGACACAAAAAGTTGTTGTATCATATACGTGTAGCGACCAAACAGTTATAACAAGTCTGCAGAGATGCACGAGGCACAGCAGTTGTGAGCACACCCCACGTGCACTTGGTTAAAGATACCAATCCTGGAATAAAATACCTATTTAACACAGTTCCTGCTGCTACAAAACAACTTAACATAACGGTATGATCACAAAATATGGCAGGGACCAATACAATAAGACGGGGAGAGCGGGAGCACAGACAGCTACAGCAGTGTGAGGACACACCTCCGTTCACTTGGTCGAAGCTTACAATCCGGATTATAAATCGCCTATTCACATCCTGTGCTACAACAACTTACACGAAAAGGTCGATTACACTCTTCAGGCGCAGGGATGGGTACGCGGGGGAGGGCAGGTATCATTGTAGCGGCCGCTCTGTGTATCCGGTACGGACAAGTATCGGGGATGCGCATGTGAGTTTATTTTGCTGTCTTAATGTCACTTACTCGTTCTTGTAAGCAGCAAAAACAAAGGATGTGAAGAAACGCACAAGTAACGAGCGCAGGGTTTGTTATCTAAACGAGTATGATATTTATAAGACTCAGGTTAATTATTTAATTATTGAGCTTTACTTTACATCTATATACTATGCAAGAGCGCCAGAATCAGCCTGCTGATGTCTATAAACCTAGAGAACCGCGTCTTGTACCTACATCATACTATACAGAGACAGTGGATTTTGTGTCATATAACAAGGATCTGACCCCAGCACGCAGGATACGTGGGGGCTCATTTACTAAGGGTATCACCGACGATTTCGATTTGCCACGAATTCGCGCCGGGGTGCATGCTGGTGGAATCGGTGGTGCGGCGAGTCGGAAAAACAAGTTGGATATGGAAAAAACGTTGTATTTTTTTTTTTAAAAAGTGTCGGCTGCACCAGAAAGAGAGGTGAACTCCAGCGGGGGGTGATATGGCGCATCGCCTTAGTGAATCCTGTCCGGAATGATTCTCACTGATTCCTTACATGATTCCTTACTGATTCTCACTGGATTCCTTTATACCCACTGATCCTACTGATTCCTTACTGTTCCTTCACTGATTCCTACTGATTCCTACTGATCCTATGATTCTCTACTGATCTGTAGTCCTCACTAATTCTCACTGATCTAACTGATTCCTCACTGATTCAGCACTGATTCCTCAGTACACGATCTACTCATGCTACTGATCCTCATCTTCTATGATGTCGTATGTCCAGTTGTCATTTGACTCGATCCACGTTCCTGACTAGTTCTATATCCTCACTGTGTCATTACGTGATTCCTCTACTGATCCCTCCGTCCCACTGTCCTACCGCTTCCTCACTGTTCACTGTCTTACTTGATGTCCGTACTGATTCCTACTGTATCATTATGACTCGACTCCTGTCTCTACTGATTCCTCTGTTCCGTCACGGATTCCTACTGATTATCACTGTTTTACTCCCTTGTTTTCATGATTCCTCACTGATCCTCACTACTGATTCCTCACTGATTCTTCACTGATTCTCACTGATTCCTCACTGATTTCCTACCATTCTTATGATTCTCACGATTCCTATAGCTAGTGATTCCTCACTGAGTTCTCACTGATTGCTTTACTGATGTCCTCACTGATCTATTGATTTTCTGGTCTAACCCCATGATAAACTTCAGTTCAATATTCCAGCAATCAGTAGATAACTTTTCTTGTTCAAAAAGTAATTTATTTTCTTAAATCCTTCTTCCAAAAAAAATTGGAATTAGAAGAATTTAATGAAGGAATATTTGTCGGTAATCTGTGTAGAATAGATTAAACAATCCTTAAATCATCATTGGTCCTCCATCTGACCTCGTCAGATTGAAGATCAAAAAAATAAAGAAAAAATGAATTTGCTGTATTCAGCATTACAAACAATAATAAATAAAGGTAGAATGAGAAGACGACAGAACTTTATGGATGAATCGTGTCCGGATAGGGGATCAGTGGACCAAATTTGGGTCCCAAACCCAAACCGCCATCCTCCAAGGTATAGACGAGGGTATTATAACATTTAAAATTAGTCCGCAAAGCCAAGCCAAGTACTTACCCATGTCACCAGGAAGAAGAAGGTGAACTCGGGGACGCTGATCGAAGGCCAGCGACACATGCAGGATATCGGGCTGCAGGCTTTTCGTGACTCCCCCGCACAGCCATCAATTATACACACAGGACAAGCCTGGGCACTTAAGTGCACCAGGAAGAAGGAGGGAACTCCGGGGAATGAGGCGGGGAGAGAGTGACACCTGCAGGATATCGTGTGCGCGACGATCTTAGGACTCCCCGCCACGCTGCATTATAGACAGACCAATGCACCCTTACATGCACAAGGAGGAAAGAAGGTGCACGGGACCTGCTGCGAGGAAGGAAAGGGAGCGAAACATGAAGGATATCGGGCGCAGGATCTTAGTGCCTCCCGCGCACAGCGCCATATACACTCAATTGCACTTACATGCGACAGGAAAGAAGAAGGTGACTAGGGAAGCTGAGCGAGGAAGACGACCCATCAGGATACGGGCGACAGGATTCTTAGTGACTCCCCGCACAGCGCTTATACCAAAGGAAAACTGCACACATGGCACAGGAAGAAGGATGTTGAATGTACGGGGACATGGCAGGGGGGAAGCGACCACATGCAGGATATCAGGGCGCAGGATCTTAGTGATTCGCCGCACAGCTAATTATCACAGACAATGACACTTACAAATGCACCAGGAAGAAGGTAAGGTGAAACTCAGGTGGACACGGCGTGCGAGGGGGGAAGGACGTGGACACATGCAGGACCTATCGGTGCGCACACTAGTAGTTCGAATCGCGGCAGAGGTGCATTCGGTGGGAAATTCGGATCGGGGATAGCGCAGGACCGGGGTACGTAAATGGGGCCCTTAGTGTGGAGGTAAGCCTGACGTCGGACCTGGAACCTGTACTTTTGGTGGTTCTGGTCCACTCATTCCTAGTCCTGAAATAGAGAAAAAGGTTGTTCTGGGTCTAAAATGGTTCTGGCCTTGGCTTCTTGACCCCCAACATTAGAATAAATCGATATGTCGAAACTTATTGTAAACTTTTGTCTTCAAAAAGGCGTTTAGAAAACAAAAGAATGAAAGAACACGGAAAGGATTGTAAAGTGACATTTGCACGATTGAGTCGTCTGTGGCCTCCGGATGAGAGCGCGTCTACCGGTGGAGGACATGAATGGGTGCATAAGTCCGACTGAGTTCAATGGTACATGATGATTATTCAATGTTCACAGGGATCATTCACGCTCTTCCAGAAACAGGAAACACGGAAGAGTTCACACTGAAGCATCCTCTCCGACGTTAAGGTTAACCTACTTACTCGACCAGTCCCTCTAATGATGGAGAGGTACCAGTGGCGGCTTATGTGCCTTGAAAAAGGTTAATTAGTTTCCAATCTGATTTTGATTTCATGACTACCAGAATACAAGATGGGGGGGAGGCGCTTTGCCAATGTTAGTCAACGAAGCCGTTAAAGGCGTAAAGTTTGTGAGTGCGCTGCTGGTGAAACCGTTTCGCCGGTGGTTGTATAATGTTTCTTGTTCTGTTTTATAAAGTTGATTTATTATGTTTTTTTTTGTACATTGTTTTTTTGTTGTTGAAACTGTCTGCAAGTCACTTTCTGATAAATGGTCACCATTTCTCCAACTCCGCTGCAGTACACTTTCTCCGCGAGGAGCCATTTATTTAAACCGACCCTCCCTTCGGCTTTTACTCTGCACATCACAAATAATCCCAATTTAGTTTTCATTAATTCCATATGATAAGGAAGAAGAACAAGATGGAATACGTGCTGATTTTTTTTTTTTTTTTTTGCAAGTGAAAACTTTCCACAAAATTGGGAGAAAAAATTTAGGTAAAAAGTTTTTGTAAGATAATTATGAGCAATCCTTGGTCTCGGTTATGTATTTTAAGGGTCAAAAGGCAACTTGAAGAGTGGGTTCCCTATAGAAACGAAAACTGCCAGCTTTAAACAAGTGGCCATCCACCCTTTTCTATTAAGACACTCTAATATCGGGTCACCGGCAATGATTGTTAGAAAGAAGAAAAGAGTAGAAGAGAAGAAATTAAGAAGAGATGAAGACGAAGTAAGAGGGAGAGAGAAGAAAAGAAGAGAGAAGACAAAGTAGGAAGAGAAGAAAGTGAGTAGGCCAGAGAGAAAGCAGAAAGAGGAAGAGATAGAAGAAAGGAACAGAGAGAAGAGATAGTAGTTGAGAAGTAGAAGGAAGAGAGAAAGAAGACCGAGACAGAGAGAAGAGAAAGAAAGAAGTATAGAACGAACGCAACGAGGCAGAGTAGATAATACAGAAAGCAGGGAGTAGAAGGAAAGAAAATCCGACTCATCACTCCGAATAATTTCCTCTCCCCCCTAATACTCCTAGCGTGGCTCATATCCTCCAACTGACTAAGTGTATTTCTCCTACTCTCAAGGCTTAAGAAATAGGCGAGAACTATACAGATCAAAGACATAGAGAGCAATGAGCAAAGAGTAGATTCGTACATATATCCGATCTATCCCTCCTCCCCCCCCCCCCTCTCTCCTATCCTGATGCTCCTGGCGCATGGGGGGCTAGGTCTATTCAGGCGCATCAACCCCCTTGATACACCAATGCCTGTGCCAAACTGATCCCCCCGTCACACCTCCTCTGTCCTCGTCCTCTTGCACTATCGACTCATTAGCTGCCTTCCTCCCCTGCATTCTCAGGTACACCGCACTGTGTACTAATTTTCTCGCAATGCTCGGGCTTGATGGGTATAGTATACGTAAGTAAAGAATAAATACTACCCTATGAAAGGATAGATGATATGATATATACTGATTAGTACGAAAGGTTGCTGACAGTAATAGTAATCTTAGGAACTGCAACATGGTCTTCTTCTTTTTTGTTCTAGAAAACATCGAGCTGCGTTGTTTGGCGCGTCTTGTGGGTCTTGGAGGTTTGTCTCACTTGTCTTACACACACCTCGGGACCCTAACTCAAAGTCCTCTGTTAAGGACTCCACATTTTGGATTTTGGAAGCCTGTGAACCGGGGTTGGTAAGTCCACACCAGTTGGACAAAAAGACTTTGGAACGGGGTGACAGCTTGACCGTTACATGCACCAATCTTTGGTGAGCTATTACCAAGTTTATTTCACCCTTTCATGCCACTTTTGTATGGTTTGTTCTTCGTTATTTCTTGTAGGGAAAATTTATTCATAAGCTAGTAGAGTGCCTATTGAACCGCTGAGTGCAACATCGTTCGGTGGAGGTGGGTTGACTGTTTGGGTAGGACGATGGATTTGGGTAGACAGGAAGGAGAACATGGACGTTCTGAGGACTTAGTTCCTCCAGGGTTTGAGCGCGTGAATGATATTCAAAGAAGTATCAAAAAGTTGACACAAGCTTACTGCCCTGAGAGGACCGTCTCTTGGCCGATCTCTTGTCCAGGGCTGGCTTTTGGGAACCTTACCTTTGGCTTTCCATTTGGGACCTGATATTACCGTGAGCTCCCATCATCATTATATTTTTATTTTTAGGGGAAAGGTTTGTTAGTAAGGTAGAATCAAGATTAGGTGTGGACAATGATTTGGACATCGTAGAGAAAGAGGTCCCCACAGCTTGATAGGAGATAGACATAGAGAATGAGGGAAGAAAGAAAACAAGTGAAGGAGAAATATGGACATTCGGAAGAGTGCAGGGTGGGCATTGAATAGATGGTCCCAAAAAGTGGAAGAGTAAGTTTTACCCCATGAAAAACCATCCTGTAAATGGCCTAATGTCCACAGGTTCACTTGGGCTATTGGTCCTGGGCTCTAGACCCCATATTGGTATGGTTGGGTGCAGAGCTTGTTGTGCAGGGGTCAACACAGACGTATAGTGAAACCAAAGTGTGTGGAGATGGGACTGGGAGTGAGCAGACCCCCATTGTCTTTGAGCTCCAGCTCCAGTAGACGTGACACCATCGAACCATCCAGGAAGACGATGTAGTTGATTGGCTACTGCGGCTGTGCCTCGTAATTTTGCTGGTTTTGCTTTCTTGCTCATGGAGGGGATGGCGATTCTATTGGTGATGGGTCTAAATTAGCATTTAGTATAGACTCCAGTTATTCTACGCATCTTCATCTATGAGGTCGCCATCAGGACGCGGAGTCCCCAGGATGGTGTTCACCCCTCACTATAATCTCTTGCCACTTCCTTGGCTCCTTCGCTCACAGCTGGGCCGTGCAGGAGGGTCCCAGTGCTGGGCCGAGCGCTCACCTCACAGTTTATCAGCTTGTGAAGATCAGCTGTAATATGATGTCCCCGGGGTGGGGGGGGGAGGAGCGCTTCTGCTTATTGATAGGCCTAACTAAATGTCGCTATTAACTTACTCATCATTAAGGAAGGAGCATGAAATGTCTTTGCCGGCCGAATGATCACCAAATCACACCTAATTTATGAATATTAATGTTTTCGATTGTTTGAAATTTATAGTGAAACCCAAGAATGATAAGAGATAGTGAGATGCATAGAGATGCAACTAGTAGGATAGTAGACACGCACCGTATAATAGATAAGACGAGTAGTGGAGATTAGATAGGAGATAGATAGATGATAGATAGGAGATAGATAGATAGAGAGAAGATAGACGTAGTGGAGATAGAGAGATAGATAGATAGATAGGAGTAGATAGAGATAGCGATAGATAGATAGGATAGAGAGATTAGATAGATGCGATTAGATTAGATAGATGTGATAGATAGGAGATAGATGAGATAGATAGATAGATAGATAGAGATAGCATAGATGATAAGATAATAGTATAGATTAGATAGATAGATAGATAGAGATAGAAGAAGATAGATAGATAGATGAGATAGATGGAGATAGATAGTAGATAGATAGATAGGAGATAGATAGATAGATAGATAGGATAGATAGATAGGAGATAGATAGATAGATTAGATAGGGAGATAGATAGATAGATAAGATAGATAGAATAGGATAGATAGGAGATAGATAGATAGATAAGATAGGAGAAGATAGATAGATAGATAGGCGATAGATAGTATAGATAGGAGATAGATAGATAGATAGGAGATAGAGATAGATAGAGAGTAATAGGAGATAGTAGATAGATAGGATAGATAGATAGATAGGAGATAGATAGAGTAGATAGCGATAGATAGGAGATAGATAGATTAGGATAGTTAGATAGATAGATAGTATAGATAGGAGATAGATTAGATAGGAGATAGATAGATAGAAGATCAGATAGATAGATAGGATAGATAGATAGAGAGATAGGAGAGAGATGGAGAGAGATAGAGAAGATAGATATGGAGGTAGATAAGGAGATAGTAATGAAGATAGAGATGACTAGATATAGATAGACGATAGATAGATAATAGGAGATAGATAGATAGATAGATAGATAGGAGATAGAGAAGATTGATAGGGAGATAGATAGATAGATGGAGATAGCTAGATAGATAGTAGATAGTAGATAGTAGATAGATAGATAGATAGATAGATAGAAAAAAGAAAGTCCACAGCAAGCACAGTGTCATGCAAAGAAGAAACCCCTATAGAAAGGGGGGGGGGGGGTGCCGAGACTCACCAGCTGGTTAAAAGACTTGTATATACACAATATCCAAAAAATTGCGGCAGGCAATCCAAGTAAGTGAAAAAATGGAAGGGTTTATTCACAAACGGCGACGTTCGGTGTTATCACCTTTTTCAAGCTTGAAAAAGGTGATAAAACACCGAAACGTCGCCGGTTTGTGAATAAAACCCTTCCATTTTTTCACTTGATGGGAGTGCTGCCTCAATTTTTTGGAATTGTAGATAGATAGATAGATAGGAGATTAGATATGGAGATAGAGAGATAGGAGGATAGATAGATAGATAGGAGACTTAGCCGAAATAGAAGTAGATAGATAGATAGATAAGAGTAGATAGATAGATAAGAAGATAGATAGGATGACTGAATAGTTATAGAGAGTAATAGATGAGGAAGATAGTAGATAGAGATAGATAAGATCGATGAGATAGGAGGATAGATAGGAACTAAAGTAGATAGATAGGAGATAGATAGATAGGAGACTAGATAGAGAGATAAGGAGTATAGATATAGATAGATAGATATATAAGGAGAATGAGATAGAAATAGATTAGAATAGATAGATGATAGATAGGAGATAGATAGAGAGATAGGAGAAGAATTGAGAAATAGATATGAGATAGGAATGTAGATAGATAGATAGATGAGATAGATAGTGAGATAGATAGATAGAAGGATCGATAGATATGATGGGATAGAGGGATATAGATAGGAGATAGATGAGAGATAAGAGATTAGCAATAGGGTAGGATAGATCGACGTATAGGATAGAGATAGATAGATGATAGTGAATAGATAGATAGATAGATCAGATAGGAGATAGATAGATAGAAGATAGATAGATAGGGAGATTAGTTAGAAGATAGTCTTTTGATAGATAGATAGATAGGAGACTAGATAGATTAGATAGATGCAGATAGTAAGATAGGAATAGATGGATGATAGATAGATAGATAGGAGATGATAGATAGATAGATAGGATAGATAGAGAGATGAGATAGCGCAGTGAGATAGGATAGAGAGATAGATGATAGAGTAGATAGGATAGATAGATAGAGAGATTAGATAGATTAGCGAAGTAGATAGATAGATAATAGATGAGATAATCGATAGATAGATAGATAGATAGATAAGTATAGGAGATAGATAGGGGACGATGGAAAGAGATAGATAAGATAGTAACGAAGGAAAATAGCCGACTCCAAGTAAGTATGAAAAGGTAGATCTTATTCCAAGTGCGACGTTTCGGCGTTAAACACAGCTTTTTCAAGCTGCTTGAAAACGGGGTTTATAACGCCGGAAACGGTCGCATTGCAATAAAATCTACCCCTTTTCTAGTTACCTGGTGAGTGCTGCCTATTTCTTCAGTTAACCAAGACGGACCCCAGCCAGGGACTACGGGTTGCACCATGATTTTGTGCTGGCTTTCAGATTTTCAGTTTATTAGATAAGTTAGATAGTAGATTAGATAAGTCAAAAAAAATAGGCAGCACTCAAGGTTGAGTCAAAATGTGAGGGTGCAGCTTTATTCATGGCAAACGTTTCGGTGGATAACCACCGAAACTGTGCCACGGAATAATAAGCTTCAACCCTCACATTTTTACATAACTTGGAGTGCGCATCTATTTTGGGGATATCTACAAAAGACCGCTGGCCACGGAACTTACGGCTTTGCACCTTTTATCACTAACCAGTAGTGCTGCTCCGGACTGCTTCGTTTCTCAGATAGATAGAGCTCAGAAGTAATTTGAACATATGAAATAAATTGTAATAAAATGTTTACTTTTTGTAAAAATAATTTATTCAGTAAAGAAAAAGAAAAGCATTACAGTTGAGAGAAACCACATTGACCACACACACTGTTCCTGTTTAAACATCTGGTGTTGTGAAGGTGGAACACTTTTTTCCATTACAAGCAGTTAGTATACAAGTTGCCGTGGAGATGCTGTAGACAGTTCAGCGTTGAGGTCAAGCTCCACATGATACGTTCACTGCCGTGTGGGTTATCGTAGTCATCAAATTCATACGTAAATTTAAAATATTATATAACATGTAACAAATAAAAACATAACCAAGAACAACCAAAAGTTACTTTTTGATACTTGGGTGAAACTAGAGGATGACGGCGCTACGATAAAATGCCAGGGTGCTCGTTATTCGAGACGAACTTTTCCAGCTGGTGTCAATCTCGAGATAGACGCAGCCCTTGAAGTTATGGGAAGACCCGAGAAATTTTCAAAAGGGACACATGTTCAGGAAAAATAAACGTGATATGTTATTTAATGAAAAAGAGTTTCTGATAAGTGTAGAGATGTATGCAAACATCTTGCAATCTATTCTTCATGTTCCAGCGCCGTATATTATCCCAGACAAGTTATCAGATGTGAAGAATCAGTTGAAGAATAGAATAAAAACATGAACAAAGGATCAGTTAAGTGAAAAAAAACACAGTAAAGAAACACAGTGAAGAATAGATTACAGATGTTCGCACATCTGCTTTACTTGTCGGGTTGATACTGCTCTGCCCGGGATCGCTCCTCTTCTCCTGATTACCCGGGATGCCCGATCGTGCTGACAGTCTCCCCTGATGCCAGTCGTCCCCGCTCGGGTCTACGCTCCGATGTCCTGCGCCCGATTGTCTCCCCTGTGGATGCCTCCGTGCGCCGATGTCTCCCCGTGCACGTGTCCCCGCTGCCATGCTCCCGTCCCCGGGTGTCACTGCTGCCGATGTCTACCCCGTGCTGCCCGATGTCTCCCGCCCCGTGCTCCCGCCCGAGTCTCCCCGGGCGGCCGATGTATCCCCAGTGACTCGATGCTCACCATGTCTCGCTGCCCGATGTCTCCCCCGTGCTCCCGATTTCGTTCCGTTTCCCGTGCTGAGCACGATGTATCCCCGTGCTGCCCGATTGTCTCCCCCGCTGCCCGAGTCTCCCGTGGGCTGTACAGTTCGCTCCGATCTCCCGCTTGGTGCCCGAGTGTATCACCAGTGCGCCCGATTGGTCTCCCCGGCTGCCCGAGTCTCGTGATGCATGTCCCCGGCTGCCATTCCGCTGCCGATGGTCTCACCGTGCTAGCCCGGAGTCTCCCCGTGCTGCCGCTGATCTCCACGTGCGCCCGATGTCTCCCCGTGCCCGAGCCACGTTGCCCGAGTCTCGTGCTCCATTCTCCCAGTGCTGCACGATGTCTCCCTGATCCCAGCTCCGTGCTGCTCCGATGGGGTCTCCCCGTTGCCCACGATGCTCCATCGTGCTGCCCGAGTCAGCTGGTATCCCCCGGCTGCCCGATGATGTCTCCCCCAGTGCTGCCCGATGTTCTCCCACCGTGATGCCACGATGTACTCCACCTGATGCCATGTTCCCCAGATGTCCGGCCCCGTGCTGCCCGAGCCCCTGTGAGTCTCCCCCGTGCTGCCTGAGTGTCTCCCCGTGGGGCTGCCGAGGTCTCACCGTGACCGATTGGTCTCCCCGTGCTGAGTCTCCCTGTGCCGTTCCGCAGCGATCTCCCGACAAGTAAGCCAGATGTGCGAAAATCGAATTAATCTATTCTTCACTGTGCTTCTCAAAATGATCCTGTGGTCACTGGTTTCACGGTTTTATTCATTTCATGGTTCTTCACTGTGTTTTTTAATTAAATTTCTCGAGCAGGGAAGGAAATACTCGTCAGAGAACGAAGCCGTTTCGAGTACACGGAATACTCGAAACGAGCTATCAAGCTGCGGACTGAGTATACTCGCTGCATCTCTAGTGCAAACCTTTGCTTGGAAGCGGACGGACAGAATCAGAGTCATGGACCGCACCAGCGAACATAGCGCCTCTCCTCTTCCGCTTGTGGTTTACTGATGCTGTGGTTTGTGGTATCTGTTCTGTCGTAGTTTAGTCTCTAACAAGTGAAATGCGGGCTCCGTTGGGTTGAGATCGGAAGTGACTCGGTCCATCAGGCACAGTTCCATTCTTTGTGTAATACATACCAGGTGGTTCCTACATTTGGTTGTTTTCCTGGGCATTTTTGGTGTAAAAATGTCTCAAAGTAGTCGCATGAGCGGTTTTTGAGACTTTTTCATGACTAATACACCTCTACATACACCTCTTCATTAATCTGACCTAAACGTAGAGCTACTGCGAGTGCAACACCCAGTACGCAAAGCCAGGAGCACGGGGGCATGACTTGGACGTTTGCCAAAGAAGTTTCATAAACAGTCTCAAACTTACGAGTTTTTGACGATTTTTGGATTTTTGAAAAAAAAAAATCCCATATAGAAAATAAGAAAATGTGATTGAAGGCTCTACAGTCACTTTAATGAGTTGATGGGCAGCGGAGCTCAAAAATAGCCAATAGAACGACCCAAGAGCCTGATGATATCTATAACCCCCTGGCTTCGTATTCTGGGCCACTGTCACTATCCGTTTTGATGGATATGAAGGCCGGCTGGCCAAACGTACATTGTGGATCGCACCAGTGCTGAGTTATTTGTCTTGGAGCTTCGCACCTATATTTATGAAATATTTTGCTACTGTTTGTGTCGTGGTTACTGTGACAACTGATGCTTTTAAGAAATTTAGAAAATACTGTGCACGAAAGGTGAGCTGTGGAGCATTGAGCTGGGCGTTGTGCGGCCCACATCTATAGACTGAGCTTCACCACAATTCTGCAGCATGAAACAAAGTACCCAGAAAAAAACGAGCAAAATCATGTGAATCCTGAGAGGCGGGCGGAGAAGCTTATGGATTATCTGCCATGATGAGGCAGGTTAGGACACACTTGTAGGTGGATCTTGGTTTATTGTATAGAGATGTTCATTCCAGAACTGTGCTGGTTTTTAGATGTTTTTTAGCCCGGTTGCTCTTGAGGCTTATATGTGACCTGTAGCTGCAGTGACCGCTCTGGATTTCCTTACGTCCAGTCTTCTCTTTTTGGGAGTTTGGTACTGCCAGTTGCTGCGCCCGGGAGGGGATGTGCGCTTGGATGTAGGTGAAGGCGATTCTTTCACCATAGGAAATTTCCTTGGATACTCACCAGTGCCGTTTCCGTGGTGTCCGGGGTTTCTTTTGCATGATGAGGTCACAGTGATTTTTCTTTCTCTGGATTATAACAGACCAGGAGAGGCTTTGAAAAAAGGTGGATACACCGAAACGTGCATCTGAATAAAGGATCACCCTGATTTAAAACTACTTACTGGAGTGCTGCTGGCTTCCTCGTATAACCAACTTGGTCCTTGCCCCGGAACATCAGATTTTGCACCCAAGGCCTCCCGGGTGCTGCTTGTGACTTCTCTGTTTAGATAGACTGCGAAGATAGCTAGTATGAGATAGGATGGAAGATAGATAGAGTAGATAAGCGATTAGATAGATAGGAGATAGGAGAATGATAGATAGGAGGATAGACAGATAGATAGTAGATAGATTAGATAGATAGATAGATAGATAGAGATAGATAGAAAAGAAGGCCCGTTAACTTTGTGTCTGAACTTACAGACACAAAGGGAAAGGAATATTTTCTGTACCTCTCACACAGTTTAGAACAAATAGATCCGTCTTCCTGAAGAATCGTCAAAGCAATTGATATGGATTTCAGTTGTGGAAGAATAAAAAAAAGTGAAGAACAATCGACCCAAAACTAATAACGTCCAAGAAAAATTAATTAACAATAGTCAACAGCTTGTTTTCATCTCAGGAACGACATGTGGTTCTATAACAAAGACAGGGAACAATCGATAAAGTTTTATAACAGTGATCATTAAATAATTCTGCTGCAACAAAGGCATTATAATGCTGTTACATATACATATCCATAGGGGGCAATATTATAGTAGTTATATTCCTGTACATAGGGGGCAGTATTATGTAGTTATATTCATGACATATGGGGGGCAGTATTTATAGTAGTTATATTCGTACATAGGGGGCAGTATTAGTAGTAGTTATATTAATGACATAGGGGGCCAACATAGTAGTTAATCCGTACATAGGGGGCAGATTGATATGTTAGTTATTCCTGTACATAGGGGGCAGTATTATAGTAGTTATATTTTGTACATAGGGGGCAGTATATAGCTTTATTCTTGTACATTAGGGGGCAGTAAGTGGCGAGTATTATGTAGTTATATTTGTACATAGGGCAGTAATTATAGTAGTTATATCTTGTACATAGGGGCAGTATTATAGTAGTTAATTCTTGTACATAGGGGGCAGTTAGTATTATAGTAGTTTATTCTTTGTACAAGAGGAGCAGAGTATAAGTAGTTATATTCTTGTAAAGTAGGGGGCAGTAGTTATAGTAGTTATATTCTTTAATCGGGGGCGTATATCGAGTTATATCCTGTAAATAGGGGGCAGTATATAGTAGTCAGTTATGTAGTTATTCTCTGTACATAGGAGAAGTTATGTATATTATATTCTGTACATAGGGGGCAGTAAGTATTATTAGTAGTGTATATTCTGTACATAGGGGGCAGTATATAGTAGTTATATTCTGTACATAGGGGCAGTATTATAGTAGTATATTCCTGTAACATAGGGGCTATTTATGTAGTTATATTCCTGTACATAGGGGCGGCAGTATTATAGTAGTTATATTCCTGTACATAGGGACAGTGATATAGTAGTTATATTCTTGTACATAGGGGGCAGTAGTATAGTAGTTATAGTCTTGTACATAGGGGCAGTATTTAGTAGTTATATTCTTGTACATAGGGGCAGTATATAGAGTTATATCCTGTACAAAGGGGGCAGTATGATAGTAGTATTCTTTGTATACAGGGGGGCAGTATTATATAGTTATATTCTTGTACATAAGGGGGCAGTATTATATAGTGGTATATTCCGGTACATAGGGGGCAGTATATAGTAGTATATTTTGTACATAGGGGCAGTATTATAGTATTATATTCTTGTAACATAGGGAGCAGTATTATAGTAGTTATATTCCTGTACTAGGGAGCAGTATTATAGTAGTTATATTCCTGTACATAGGAGGCAGTATATAGTAGTAATAGTCTTGTACATAGGAGGGCAGTAGTATTATAGTAGTATATTCGGTACTAGGAGGCAGGTATTTAGTAGTAATAGTTTCGTAATAGGGGTAGTATATAGTAGTTATATTCCTGTACATAGGGGGAGTATTATAGTAGTTATATTCTTGTACATAGGGGGGCAGTATTATAGTAGTGTATATTTCTTTGTAATAGGGAGCGTTATTAGTAGTAGTTATATTCCTGTAATAGGAGGCAGAGATGTATAGTAGTAATATTCTTGTCATAGGAGGCAGTATTATAGTAGTTATATTCCTGTACATAGGGGGCAGTATTAAGTAGTAATATTCTTGACTAGGAGGGCAGTATTATAGTAGTAATATTCTGTACATAGGGGTAGGGTAGTAGTATAGTAGTTATATTCTGTACATAGGGGGGCAGTATTATAGTAGTCTTATCCTGTATATAGGGGGCAGTATTATGTAGTAATATTCTTGTACATAGGGGGCAGGATTATAGTAGTTATATTCTTGTACATAGGGGACAGTATTTATAGTAGTACATTCCTGTACATAGGGGGACAGTATTATAGTAGTTAATTCTGTACATAGGGGCAGTATTATGCAGGTTATATTTTTGTACAATGGGAGCAGTATTATAGTCAGTTATATTTTGTACATAGGGTGCAGATATAGTAGTTATATTCCGTACAATAGGGTGAGCTCAGTATCTATAGTATTATATTCCGTACATAGGGGGGCAGTAAAGTATTATAGTAGTATGAATTCCTGTACATAGGGGGCAGTATATAGTAGTTATTTCTGTACAAGGAGCAGTTATAGTAGTTATAGTTCCTTGTACATAGGGGGCAGTATTAAGATAGTTATTTTTATTCCTGTACATAGGGCGGCAGTATATAGAGTATATATTTCCTGTACATAGGGGGCAGTATTAAGTTAGTTATTCTTGTAACATAGGGGCAGTATTATAGTAGTTATATTGTACTAGGGGGCCAGTATTATAGTAGTTATATTGCCGTACATAGGGGGCAGTTATTATAGTAGTTATATTCTTGTATACATAGGAGGGCAAGTATTATAGTTAGTTAATTCCTGTACATAGGGGCAGCTTATAGTAGTGTATTCTGTAAGGGCATATTATACTGATATTCTGTACATAGGGGGGCAGTATTATAGTAGTTATATTCTGTAATAGGGGCAGTATTGTTAAGTAGTAATCCGTGTACATAGGGGGCAGTATATAGTATATATATTTCAATTTGTATAGGGGGCAGTATTATAGTAGTTATATTTTGTACATAGGGGCACAGGATATTTAGTAGTTATATTCTTGTACATAGGGGCAGTATTATAGTAGTTATATTCATGTAC
Source organism: Engystomops pustulosus (assembly GCA_019512145.1). Lineage (NCBI taxonomy): Eukaryota > Metazoa > Chordata > Amphibia > Anura > Leptodactylidae > Engystomops > Engystomops pustulosus. Next base: position 46,651 of record WNYA01001184.1, read on the forward strand.
ATAGGGGGCAGGATTATCGTAGTTATCGTTTGACATAGGGGACAGTTATAGTAGTTATATTCTTGGTCATAGGGGGACGTATTATAGTAGTTATATTCCTGTAATAGGGAGACAGCAATAGTAGTATAGGTCTTGTACATAGGGGGCCAGTATTATAGTAGTCTATATTCTGTACATAGGGGCAGTATTATAGTAGTTATATCTTGTACATAGGGGCAGTATTATAGTAGTATATTCTTGTACATAGGGGGCAGTATTATAGTGTATATTCCTGTTACAATAGGGGCAGTATTATACGTAGTTATATTTGTACATAGGGGGCAGTATTTATGAGTAGTTGTATTCTTGTACATAGGGGCAGTATTATAGTAGTTATTCTTTACAGAGGGCGGGGGTTTACGGGGGGGGGGGCGGGGTGGGGGGGGGGGGGGGGACGTATTTATAGTAGTTATATTCTTGTCTAGGGTGGGCAGTCGTCTAGTAGTTTATATTTCTGTACATAGGCGGCAGTTTATATCGTAGTTATATCATGTACATAGGGGGCAGTATTATAGTAGTTATATTCTTGTACATAGGGGGCAGTATTATAGTAGTAATATTCTTGTACATAGGGGGCAGTAATATAGCAGTAGCTGCACAACACTATAGTCACATTTCTGCCCTATACACTGAATTTCCTCTGTATTTTTGCCGTATTGTATTCATTGCTGTGGAGTTTTTTATGGTTTTGTCTGTTTCTTTCTCTCCATCTTGGATTCCTAGTATTCGCTTTCTCACTATGGTTCATTGTCGGAGCAGTTCATGAACTGTGACAGCTCCTCATTAATCCCTGGTGCCGGATCTCCTAAGTTGCTGATGTTTAGTGATAAGTGGGGGTCATTCAGGGATTGCGCCCCCCCTCCTGCCTCTGTGTATTGTGGTCATTATTATATGTCTCAGATCTCAGCACAAGCTGAGCAAATGTGCACCTAGGACATTAACCCTCTGGGGGTCCCCATTGTCTCATTGTCCCATTGATGTGTGATGGGGGAGGGGGGGGCAGCAGGGGCGGGTGAGGTCATTGTCAGATATTTGGATCCTGGGGCCTCTCATTGATGGGGGAGTAATAGACTGAGCTGACATAGGAGCGTGTTCTCACTGTGACTCTGTCCCTCTTCTGTTTTTGTGACCCGGTCATCTATTAATGTTGAGAACTTCAATGACCGATACAATGGACACAGCAGGAAATTAATTTACCATTGATTCAAATGAACCCGGTGTAATACCATATGTAACCTGCAGGGGGAGAACACTATAAGGAAACTATACAATATACAGTATGACCTCTGCAGCGCCAAACTACCACAGAGAATATAAATATAGAGACTGCTGAACATTATATGATAAGGATTCCTCCTTAAAGGCAGTGGACATCCATAATATTGTACTTATAGGGATATCCTTGATGTTACACTGTATCATAGATAAAAACAGCAGCGATCCAGCTCAGCCTGAGAGGTGATCATATGTTCTAACGCAATGAAGCAGTCACAGCGCCCTGCATTGTATAGTGGCTGTGCTTGGTACTGCAGCTCAGCCCTAGAGATTATATCCACATAAACACTGAATGCCACAGGTAGAATTACTATCAGCAGGAAGGAAAAGCTTCAGTGTAGTTTGCGTTTTGGAAATTTAAATCTCATATCTTTCTATGCTTAGGAGTCCAGTGGGCGGTGCTACATGGGCGGAGTGTTAGTAACTGTTTTAAAGTCAGCTGTTGGGCTGTCATGATTCATGTGGATGTGCGAGGTGGAAATTGTATCTTCTTGCTTTCCTTTTTTGTATTTTTGTTATTTCGATACATTGATAATTATAATAACAATTATAATAATAATGATAATAAAACTACAGCTACTTCTAACAGGAATATTTTAATAGTAATAATAATAATAGTAATAATAATATTTTCATTCACAAGGGTTTGTTATGAAGTGAATGTTTCACATTTCTCATAGAATGTTGATGTTTGATTATTATTATTATTTTGCATCACTTCCTTTTCTTCATATTTAGTCCATTTTGTGTCTGTTATTATGTAAATGAGGGCTCCTGCACGCGACTGTTTTAAAAACTGTGTAAGAAAAATGGACATTAATGTCTATATTTCACGTTTTGCGTCACATTGGTTTCCCCTTTTGGATCCATCCATATATTTGTCATTTGTTTTTTAAAGAGATCCATGTTGTGCCGGCCTCATGTCTGTATCCCGCGCCTTTTCGGAGTCTGAACAGTTGCAGGTAATAGCACAATTCTACGACAGGCAGTGCCTGCATTGTGCACCAGCGCAGCCCCCCCGCCGTATACATCGGGAGGGCGGAGCCTCTTAATGTGTATGACACGGCGGAGGGCGGGGCTTACATGATAAATATCTCTATTGAACAATGGGTCAGTAAAAACAGATCAGACCACAATGCGGCACATGGTCATGTTAAATAATGGACTTTATTCTTGCATTCTTCCTATTAAAAAAAAATTGGATTTAGTGCATCCACAAGACTGTTGTTTTTTTATTTCTAAATATTCACTGATTATATTTTTTTAAATCAAGTGTGTAATCAGACTTTGTGTATGTTGTTAGTAGCAGCAGGACTGTGATATATACGGATCTACATTCCAGTATTGTAGCTTCTCCAAGTAAACTGGGGGTGTATCCTCACACTGCTGTGCTCTGTGCTCTCTCTGCAGACAGTGCTATATAGTGGGGGTCATTTACTAAGGGCCCGATTCGCGTTTTCCCGACGTGTTACCTGAATATTTCCGATTTGCGCCGATGTTCCCTGTATTGCCCCGGGATTTTGGTGCACGCAATCGGATTTTGGCGCACCGTCGCCGGCATGCACGCGACGGAAATCGGGGGGCGTGGCCGAAGGAAAACCCGACGGATTCGGAAAAACGGCCATATTTTAAAAAAGAAAAGTGTCGCAAGACTTGCACTTCACTAGGAACAGGCCGGTGAACTTGAGTGCGTTCCGATGATCTTCAGCGCAGCAGCGCCACCTGGTGGACGTCGGAGAAACTTCCTTAATGAATCCCGGCCGGACCCGAATCCACCGCAGAGAACGCGCCACTGGATCACGAATGGACCGGGTAAGTAAATCTGCCCCAGTGTGACTGGAGAGAGGTGTAATGATAATAAACCCCCCTGTGCACAGAGGTGTGATTACACAGCTCTCCAAGGCTAATACTTAACACTGTCTGCACAGAGCAAAGTTCACAGCAGTGTGAGGGTGTGCGGTTAGTGCAGACAAATAGGATATACATTCAGACATAATAGTTCTGCAGCTTTTCACAACATACATAAAGGTCTGATTACACATCTCTCCAGCAAAAGTTCTTAACACTGGCTGCAGAGAGCACAGAGCACAGCAGTGTGAGGTCTGATAATGCTACATGACACACAGTTCACTAGCAATCCTAGTATGGAGGGAAGATAACTCCTCTTTACTAGGACATTGTCCGGTCCTGGGCAAATATTGAACTTCATCGCAGTCAAACGTGTGTCTTGATAAGAAAAGAGAGGGGTTGTCTAGATCCTGTATGTCACTTTCTTCATATTATGTACTAGCTACAGTACCCGAATATTTCCAATTTGCGCCGATTGTACCTCAATTGCCCCGGGATTTTGGCGCACGCGAACGGATTGTGGCGCATCGGCGCCGGCATGCACGCGACGGAAATCGGGGGGCGTGGCCGAACGAAAACCCGACGGATTCGGAAAAACCGCCGCATTTAAGAAAAAAAATGTGTTCGCGAAAATTACACTTACCTTCACCAGATATAGGCCGGTGAATTTCAGGGCATTCCAGCGCGCCTCCGGGGAACTTCAGCGCAGCTGATAACTTATAACTACTATAATACTGACCCCTATGTACAGGAATATAACTCTATAATACTGCCCCCTATGTACAGGAATATAACTACTATAATACTGCCCCTTATGTACAGGAATATAACTCTATAATACTGCCCCTATGTACAAGAATATAACTACTATAATACTGCCCCCTATGTACAGGAATATAACTGCTAATACTAGTAGCCAGCCCCCCAGAATATATAGCCAGCAAACCCCCCTGTATATTGCCTGCTAGCCCCCAACCCAGTATATAGCCAGCCCCCCAGTATATAGCCAGCCAGTCCCCCAGTATACAGCCAGACAGTCAATCCCCCCAGTATATAGCCAGCGCTCGATCGGCGCTAGCTCGCTAGGAGATAGATCGCATAGATCGGAGTAGTCTCTAAGGAGATAGATAGATCGAATTATCAAGCCATGCTTGCTACAGGTATGGATGACTCCCCGAACCGTGCCATGGACTCAAAGCTTCACCCTCCACATTTTTTTTACTACAACCTTGGAGTGCTGCCTACTTTTTTGGACTTATCTTCAAAAGACCCGGGCTTGCCACGAACTTACGGCTTGCATCACCACTTTTTATCACTTAACAGTAGTGCTAAAAGCTCCGGACTTCTCTTTTTTTCCTAGAATAGAAGTAGAAAGCTCAGAAGTAATTTGACATATGAATACTTGTAAATCACATGTTACTTATTTTTTAAAAGAAATTTTATTTAAAAAGAAAAATGAAAGCATTACAGTTTGAGAAAACAACATTGACCATCACCACGACACTTTCCATCCATGTTTAAACATCCTGTTGTGAAACAGGTTGAACACTTCTTTCCATTACAAGCAGTTAGTATAAAGCAAGTTGCCGTGGTTTGATCTGGTAGAAGCAGCGTTGATGGTCAGTCCACCTGATAAGTTTTCCAACTGCTTTGGGTGTTATATAGATCATCAATCAAGTCATTTAATCATTATTACCAAATGTCACAAAATAAAAACAACCAAAACAAACCAAACATGTTCTTTTTCCATACTGTGTAAAAAACCCTTTGTGGGAAAATTGCAGCGACTGCAGGAAGTCCTGAGCTCATGGACCGCACCAGACATCGCTGCCTCCTCTTTCCGCCTTTGGGTTTTAGCTGCTGTTGGTTTGTGGATCTTTCTGTCTGTAGTTTAGTCTCTAACAAGTGAAATGCGGCTCCGTTGGGTTGAGATCAGGAAGTGACTCGGCCATTCAGGAACATTCCACTTCTTTGTGTAATAAACTCCAGGATGGTTCCTTATCATTTGGTTTTCCTGGGCTTTTTTGGTGTAAAATTGTCTCAAAGTAGTCGCATTGAGGGTTTTTGAGACTTTTCACTGCTAATACACCTCTACATAACACCAAAAATCTACAAATCTCTCTCTTCATTAATCTGACCTAACGTAGAGAAACTACTAGCAGAGCGACAAAACACCGTTCAGCCAAGCCGGGTCCATGACTTTGGGTGGGGACTTTTGCAAAAGTTTCCATAAAAGTCTCAAACTTCCAGTTTTTGAGACTTTTTTGGGACTTTTTGAAAAAAAATCCCATATAGAAAATAAGAACATTTATTGAAGGTCTTAAGTCACTTTAATGAGTCTGATGGGCAGCGGAGCTCCAAAAATAGCCATAGAACCGACCCAAGAGCCTGATGATATATAACCCCCCTGGGCTTTATATTCTGGGCCCATCTGTCCTATCAGTAAAATTTTGGCTGGATCTGAGTGCCGGCGGCCCAGACGTATCATTGTGTCTGCACCAGTTGCTGAGTTTGTCTTTGGAGCTTGCACCTATATTTATGAAATATTTTTGCTACTTTTGTGTTCCGGTTGTACTGTGACACTGTTGCTTTTAAGAAACTTTTAGAAAACTGTGCACCTAAAGGTGAGCTGGAGCATTGAGCTGGAGTGGTTGCACATCTATTAAGAGGCTTCCCACACTTCTGCGCATTAAACAAAGTACCCAGAAAAAAAGAGCCCACTAATGTTGACATCCTGAGAGCGGAGCGGAGAAGCTATTGGATTATCTGCACATGACTGAGGCAGGTTACACCACTTTGTAGGTTGATCTTGGTTGATCTGTATATAATGTTCTTCTTCCAGAACTGTGCTGGTTTTTAGATGTTTTAGGCCGCGGTGCTCTTGGGCCTTATTTTGAACCTGTAGCTTGCCGTGACCGCTCTGGATTCCTTACCGTCCAGTCTTCGCTCTTTTTGGGATATTTGGATACTGCCCCGTTGCCTGCGCCCTGGAGAGGGCTGTGCGCTTGGCTGTAGTGAAGGCGATTCTCTTCACCATGGAAATTCTCCTTGGATCCTCCACCAGTGCCGTCTTCCGTGGTGTCCGGGTCTTTTGCATTGATGAGGTCACCAGTGATTTCTTTCTTTCTCTGGATATAACAGACAGGAGCATGCTTGAAAAAGGTGGATACACCGAAACGTCGCATCTGAAATAAAGATCACCCTGATTTAAAATCTACTTACTGGGTGCTGGCTGCCTTCACCGTATATCCACTTGGGTCCTTGCCACGGACTCCAGATTTTTGCACACCATGCCTCCCGTTTGTGCTTGGACTTCTCTGTTTTAATAGATGATAGATAGTAGATATGAGATAGATCGAAAGATAGATAGATAGGTAATAGATAGGCATAGGAGATAGAATAGATAGGAGTGATAGATAGCATAGAATAATGATCATGATAGATAGATAATATGAGATAGATAGAACGATAGGCCTAACTTTGTGTCTAACTTACAGACACAAAGGGAAATTGGAATATTCTTCTGTACTTCTCACATAGTAGAACAAATAGATCCGTCTTCCTGACTGAATCTGCAAAGCCAATTATATGGATTTCAGTTTTGGAAGAAAAAAAAAGTAAGAACAATCGACCTCAAAACTAAGTAACCGTTCCCGAGAAAATAATTAACAATAGTCAACAGCTTGTTTTCATCTCAGGAACGACATGTGGTTCTATAACAAAGACAGGAGAACATCGATTATAAGTTTTATAACATTGATCAGTAATATTCTGCTGTCCGGAACAAAGGATTATAATGACTGTTAATAACATATCCATGGGGGCAATTTATAGTAGTTATATTCCTGTACATAGTGGGGCAAGTATTATAGTGTTAGCCTGTAATAGGCTATTTATATTTTTCCTTGTTAGCATAGGGGGCAGTATATTTAGTAGTTATAATTCTTACATAGGGGGAGTATTATAGTAGTTATATTCCTGTACATGGGGGCAGTCCATTATAGTAGTTATATTACTGTACATAGGGGCAGTATTTATGTAGTTATATTCCTGTACATGGGGCAGTATTATAGTAGTTATAATTCCTGTACATAGGGGCAGTATTATAGTAGTTATATTCTTGTACATAGGGGGCAGTATTATAGTAGTTATTTCTTGTACTAGGGGGCAGTATATAGTAGTTATATTCCTGTACATAGGGTGCTGATAGTAGTATAGTAGTTTATATTCTTGTACATAGGGCAGTATTATAGTAGTTTTATTCTTGTACATAGGGGCCAGTCTTATAGTAGTTATATTCTGGTACTAGGGGCAGTATTTATAGTAGTTATATTCTTGTACATAGGGGGCAGTATTATAGTATTATATCTTGTACAATAGGGGCAGTATTATAGTAGTTATATATTCCTGTACATAGGGGGGCAGTATTATAGTAGTTTATTCCTGTACATAGGGGCGATATATAGTAGTATATTCTTGTACATAGGGGGCAGTATTATAGTAGTTATATTCTGTACATACGGCAGTATTATAGTAGTTACATTCCTGTACATAGGGGCAGTTTATTAGTAGTTATCTTCCTGTACATCGGGGGCAGGATTAGTAGTCTGTTTATATCCTGTACATAGGGGGCAGTATTATTAAGTTAGTTCTACTAGGCAGTTATATAATCTTGGTAATAGGGGGCAGTATTTAGTAGTGTATATTCTTGACATAGGGGGCAGTAGTTAGTATTAATATCTTGTAAATAGGGGCAGTATGATAGTTAGTGTATATTCTGTAAATCAGGGGGCAAGTATTATGAGTTATTCTTGTATACAGGGGGTCAAGTATATATAGTTAGTTATACTTCTGTAACTAAGGGGCAGTATTATAGTAGTTAGTATTCCTGTAAATAGGGGCAGTATTATAGTAGTTATATTCTTGTACATAGGGGGCAGTATTATATAGTTATATTCTTGTACATAGGGAGCAGTATTATAGTAGTTATATTCCTGTACATAGGGAGCAGTATTATAGTAGTTATATTCCTGTACATAGGAGGCAGTATATAGTAGTAATCTTCTTGTACATAGGAGGCAGTATTATAGTAGTATATTTCTGTACATAGGAGGCAGTTTATAGTAGTAATATCTTAGTACATTGGGTGTATTAGTAGTTTATATTATTCCTGTACATAGGGGGGCAGTTTATGTAGTTATATTCTGTACTATGGGGCAGTATTATATAGTAGTTAATTTTCTGTACATAGGGAGCAGTAGGATTATTTAGTTATATTCCTTTACTAGGAGGCAGTATTATAGTAGTAATATTCTTGTACATAGAGGCAGTATTATAGTAGTTATATCTGTACATAGGGGGCAGTATTATAGTAGTAATATCTTGTACACTAGGAGGCAGTATTAGAGTAGTATATCTTGTACTAGGGGTAGTATTATAGTAGTTATATTTCCTGTACATAGGGGGCAGTATATAGTAGTTCATCCTATGTACATAGGGGCAGTTTATAGTTAATATTCTTGTACATAGGGGGGGCAGTATTATGTAGTATATTCTTGTACATAGGGGGACAGTATTTATAGTAGTCACATTTCCTGTACATAGGGGGCAGTATTATAGTAGTTATTTCCTGTACATAGGGAGCAGTATTTAAATAGCAGTTATTATTGTACATAGGGAGCAGTATTATAGCAGTTATATTCTTGCATAGGTGCAGATATAGTAGGTTATATTCCTGTAACATAGGGGCAGTATTATAGTAGTTTATTTGTACATAGGGGGCAGTATTATAGTAGTTATATTCCTGTACATAGGGGGCAGTATTATAAGTAGTTATGTTCTTGTACATAGGAGCAGTATTATAGTAGTTATATTCTTGTAATAGGGGGCAGTATTAGTAGTAGTTATATCCTGGGACATAGGGGGCATTATTATGCAGTTATATTCCTGTACATAGGGGCAGTATTATAGTAGTTATATTCTTGTACATAGGGCAGTATTATAGTAGTTATATTCTTGTACATAGGGGGCAGTATATAGTAGTTTATTGCTGTACATGGGGGCAGTATTATAGTAGTTTCTATTCTTGTACAATGGGAGGCAGTATATAGTAGTTATATTCTTGTACATAGGGGGCAGTATTATAGTAGTTATATTCCTACATGGGGCAGTATTATTTAGTTATATTCCTGTACATAGGGGGCAGTATTATAGTAGTTATATTCTGTACATAGGGGACAGTATTATAGTAGTTATTATCCTGTACATAGGGGGCAAGTATTATAGTAGTTATATCTGTACATAGGGGCAGTATTATAGTAGTTATATCTTGTACAATAGGGGGCAGTATTATAGTAGTTATAGTCTTGTACATAGGGGCAGTATTATAGCAGTTTATTCCTGTACATAGGGGGCAGTATTATAGTTTATATTCTTGTACATAAGGGTAAGTATTTAGTTTATATCGTTATGGGGACAGTATTATTAGTTATATTCTTGTACATAGGGGACAGTATTTAGTGTTATATCTGTACATAGGGGGGGGCAGTTATTATAGTAGTTCTATAATTCTGTACACCTAGGGAGCCGTATTATAGTAGTTATATTCCTGTACATAGGGGGGCAGTATTATCTTAGTTTATATTCTGTACATAGGGGGCCGTATTATAGTAAGTTATATTCCTGTACCTAGGGGGCAGTATTATAGTAGTTATATCTTGTACATAGGGTGCAGTATTATAGTAGTTTCTCTTGTACATAGGGGGCAGTATTATAGTAGTTATAATCTTGTACATAGGGGGGCAGTATTATAGTGTTTAGTTATATTCTGTACATAGGGGGCAGTATTATAGTAGTTATATTCCGTACACTAGGGGGCAGTATTATAGTTAGTTATATCTGTACATAGGGGCAGTATTATAGTAGTTATATTCTGTACATAGGGGGCAGTATTATAGTAGTTATATCTTGTACATAGGGGGCAGTATTATGTAGTAATATTCTTGTACATAGGGGGCAGTATGATAGCAGTAGTGCACACAACCCTATAGTCACCTTTATGCCCTATAACACTGAAGTTCTCTGTATTTTTTCCCGTATTGTTATTCATTGCTGTGGAGTTTTTTATGGGTTTGTCTGTTCTTTATCTCCATCTTGGATTCCTAGTATCGCTTTTCCACTATGGTTCATGTCGGAGCAGTTCCATGAACTGTGACAGCTCCTCATTAATCCCTGGTGCCGGATCTTCCTATAGTTGTCTGATGTTAGTGATAATGGGGGGTCATTCAGAGGTATTTGCGCCCCCCTCCTGGCCCTCTGTGTATTGTGGTCAGTATTTAGTCTAGATCTCAGCACAAGCTGAGCAAATGTGCCCTAGGACATTAACACTTGGGGGGTCCCCATTGTCTCATTGTCCATGAGTGTGTGATGGGGGAATGGGGGGGCACAGGGCGGGTTGGGTCATGTCAGATATTGGATCCGGGGCAGACTCATTGAGGGGGGGGCAGTAATAGACTGAGCTGACATAGGAGCGTGTTCTCACTGTGATCAGTCCCTCTCTTCTTCTGTTTTTTTTGTGACCCGGTCATCTATTATGTTGAGAACTTCAATGACCGATACAAATGGACACAGCAGGAAATAATTTTACATGATTCAATGAACCGTTGTTAATACCATATGTAACCTCAGGGGAGAACACTATAGGAAACTATACAATCTAGCTTATGACATCTGCAGCGCAAACTACCACAGAGATTAAATATAGACACTGCTGAATAGTATTATGATAAGGTTCCTCCTTAAAGCAGGGCCATCACATAATATTGTACTGTATAGGGATATATCCTTGATGTTACAACTGTACTCATAGATAAACCAGCAGCTGATCCAGCTCAGCCTGAGACGGGTATCATATGGTCTAACGCAATGAAGCAGTCACAGCAGCCTGCATTGTTATAGTGGCTGGTGCTGGTACTACAGGCTCAGCCCTAGAGACTATATCCACATAACAATTACCACAGGTAGATTACTATCAGCACGAAGGAAACAGCTCAGTGTAGTTTGCTTTATTGGAAATTTAAATCTCAAATATCTTTCTATGCTTAGGAGTCCAGTGGCGTGCTACACGGGGGAAGTCTTAGTAACTGTTTTTTTAAAGTCAGCTGCTGGGCTGTCATGATTCCATGTGGATGTGCGAGGTGGAAATTGTATATTCTTGCTTTCACTTTTTTGTATTTTTGTTATTTCGTCATATAATTTATAATAATAATGATAATATAAAATACAGTACTTTCTAACAGGAATATATTTATAGTACTAATAATATATGTATAATAAATATTTTCATCACAAGGTGTTTATGAAGTGACTGTTTCCACATCTTCTCAAGAATGTTGATGTTTGTTATTATTATTATTTGCTCACTATCACTCCTTTTCTTCATATTAGTCCATGTTTGTGTCTGTGTATATGTAAATGAGGCTCCTGCACTCGACTTTGTTTTAAAACTGTGTAGAAAAAATGGACATATGTCTATATTTCAGTTTGCGTCACATTGGTTTCCCCTTTGGATTCCATCCATATATTTGTCATTTGTTTTTTTTAAAAGAGATCACTGTTGCGCAGGCTCATGTCTGTATCCCGCGCATTTTACGGAGTCTGAACAGTTGCCAGGTATAGACACAATTCTACGAAGCGTGGCCTGCATTGGTGCACCAGCGCGCCACCCCCGCGTATACACGGGGGCGAGGCCGCCTAATGGTATGACACGGAGGAGGCGGGGCTTACATGATAAATATCTCTATTGAACAATGGGTCGTAAAACAGATCAGACACCACATGCGGCAATGTCATGTAAATAATGGACCTGTGCATTCTTCCTATTAAAACAACATTGGATTTAGTGCATCCACAAGATGTATTTTTTTTTTCTAATATTCACTGATTATATTTTTTTAATCATGGTGTAATCAGACCTTTTGTATGTTGTTGTTAGTGCAGCAGGACTGGGATATAACGGCATCTACATTCCAGTATTGTAGCTTTTTCTCCAAGTAACTGGGGGGTGTATCCTCACAACTGCTGTGCTCTGTGCTCTCTCTGACAGACGATGCTATATAGTGGGGAGGTACATTTATAGGCCCGATTCGCGTTTTTTCCCGAACGTTTACCCGAATATTTCCGATTTGCGCCGCTGTTCCCTGTATTGTCCCCCGGGATTTTGGTGCAGCAAATCGGATTTTGGCGCACCGACGCCGGGATGCACGCGACGAAATCGTGGGTGTGGCCGAAGGAAAACCGCACAGATTCGGAAACCCCGAATTTTAAAAAAGAAAAAGTGTCGCAAGACTTGCACTTCCCTTACTATGGAATAGGCCGTGTACTTGAGTGCGTCCGAGATCTTCAGCGCAGCAGCGCCACGTGGTGGACGTCGGAGGAATACTAGTAATACGGGCCGGACCCGAACCACGCAGAGAACGCACCACTGGATCAGAATGGCCCGGGGTAGTAAAATCTGCCCAGTGTTGACTGGGCTGAGAGGTGTAATGATAATAAACCCACCTGTGCACACAGGTGTGATTACACAGCTCTCCCAAGGCTAATAACTTTAACACGTCTGCACGAGCAAAGTTCTCCAGCAGTGTGAGGGTGGGCGCCGGTTGTGCGAGAAAATAGGATATAAATTCAAACATATAGTTCTGCAGCTTTTCACAACATACATAAAGGTCTGACTACACACTCTCTCCAGCAAAAGTACTAGCACTGCTGGCAGAGAGCACAGAGCACAGCAGTTGAGGTCTGATACACATCTCCCATGGACAAATACATAACACTGGCTGCAGATGAGCACAGAGCACAGACAGTGTGAGGTCTGATACACATCTCTCCAGGGGGACGCTTAAAAAACAACACACTGGCTGCAGAGGCCATCTCAAAACAGCAGTGTGAGGTCTGATACACATCTCCCAGGCACAGTACATACATGGCTGCAAGAGAGCCACAGAGCAACAGCATGTGTGGACACTTCCAATGCAGTTGGAGAAAGCTACAATCCTGGAATATAATCCACTTATACAGCTGCTACAGAGCTCTCCAGGGACAGCAACATAGCACTGGCTTGAGTATGTAGGCTCAACAGGTGATTGATGGGTTTCTTTAATGGAACCCTTAGAAATGTTGTATTGTATCACATTTTTAAGAATAGTTATCAATAGTCAGAGGCTCCAACACTCAGAGGACACTTGAGCAACTGCATAAAGAACCACAGCGCCGTACACTAATGTGGCTGTGCTTGGTATTTGCAGACCAGCTCTATCGTCTTTTTATCCAGACCATGTGCCGGGAGGCGTAGCAGCCGATACTGCAGCTCACTCATTTGTGGGGTTTCATGGATGGACCCCTCTATTTTTGATACTTTGACTCGTCAATAAAGCAACCAAAGTTTCCATTCTTTTCACTAGTGGCACTCTCAGATTAAAGATTTAGAAAGTAACACCTTGGTCCGTCATATGCCCCCTTATTAAAATTAATAGTTTCTGCCTGTGTCCACCACTGGGGCGTCGGAGTTGAGTTTTATAATATATTATAAGAGTGTATGGAAGCAGCTTCCCCTAATGTGGACACTGGTACTGCCACCGCACTGGGAAGATTTACATGAATACACCAAGCCTGGACATTGGGCCATTGACCCAAATGTACAATCAGAATGAGAGTTCGTAGATTTTATTATCATTTGGCGAGAGTGGTTATGAAAGCCAATTAGTAAATAAGCGGAGACCCTGGGCCCCCATGCTGTACCATCACATGGGGCCAGAGGGGCGTCAGAATATTGGATTCGCCATTTTTAGTTCACGGAAATGTCTTCATTATATTTTTACTGTTATGAAAACTTTCGATGAAGAGGAAGAATAATCATGTGACGCCTCGTACCCGCAATTACCCTGTAATATACACAAACATTAGATATAATATCCATGCCAACCCAGCTCAAGATGTGAGCGTCTCCCCAGCAGACAATTCATAATCATTCACGAGGAGCGAGGTTTGGAGTGAAATATAAATATTTACTTTTGTAACATTTGCAGAAACTATAACGTTCCTCACCACTCACTGAGAATAATCACAGCCAAAATATTATTACACACAGGGATTATCAGGAGCAATATACAAACAAACAAGGAGAAATTCTAACAAACCATATGTTATACACTGTCCTGTGCCGGAAGAAATATCAGGGAAATATGGAATAATACGGCCCCTACATTCAAGTATATAACTACGTACAAGATGCTTCCCATGTACAGATATATAACTAAATACTGCCCCCTATGTCAGGAATATACTCTACTATAATACTGCCCCCTAGTACAGGAATATAACTACTATAATACTACGCCCCTATGACAGATTAACTACTATAATACTGCTCCTGGCCATCTCCTAATGCCCTATGTACAAGAATATAATCTACATAATACTGCTCCCTATGTACAGGAATATAACTCTATAATACTGCCCCCTATGTACAGAGAATATAACTACTATAATCTGCCCCCTTGTACAGAATAATAACCTACTATATACTGCCCCATGTACAAGATTAACTACTATAATACTGCCCCCTATGTACAGAATATAACTACTATATACTGCCCCCTTGTACAAGAAGATAACTACTATAATACTGCCCCCTATGTACAAGAATATAACTAACTATACTACTGCCCCCTATGTACAGGAATATAACTACTATAATACTGCCCCTATGTACAAGAATATAAACTACTATACTACTGCTCCTATAACAGAATATAAATAACTACTATAATACTGTCCCCATGTACAGGAATATAACTACTATAATACTGCCCCCTATGTACAGGAAATCTAACTCTATAATACTGCTCCTTGTACAGAAATATACTACTATAATACTGCCCCTATGTACAGAATATAACTACTATATACTGCCCCTATGTACAGGAATATAACTACAAATCTGCCCCCTATGTCACAGAATATAACTACTATAATACTGCCCCTAGTACAAAGATATAACTACTATATACTGCCCCTATGTACAAATATAATACTATACTACTGCCCTATGTAAGAAACTACTATAAACTGCCCCCTATGTACAAGATATAACTACTATATACTTGCCCCTATGTACAGAAATATAACTACATATATACTGCCCCCTATGTACAGGACTATAACTACTATAATACTGCCCCTATGTACAAGAATATATCTACTATAAACTGCCCCTATGTACAGGAATATAACTACTATAAAATACTGCCCCCTATACAGGAATATAACTACTATAATACTGCCCCCATGACAAAATATCTAATACTGCTCCTATCACGAATATCACTATAATACTGCCCGCCTATGTACAAGAAATATAAACTAACTATCATATACTGCCCCCTATGTACAAGATATACTACTATCATACTGCCCTGATGTACAAGAATATAACTACTACTATAATCCACTCTCGCCCCTATGTACAGGAATATAACTACTATAATACTGCCCCCTATGTACAAGAATAACTACTAAATACTGCCCTCGATGTACAGGAATATAACTACTATAATAACTGCTCCTATGTAAAAGAATATAACTACTTAATGACTGCCCCCTATGTACAACTATAACTACTATAATACGTCCCCTATGTACAAGAATATCTACTATAATACTGCCCCCTATGTACAAGAATACTCTACTATAATACTGCCCCTATTACAGGAATATAACTACTATAATACTGCACCCTATGTACAGGAATATAACTACTTAATACTGCCCCTATGTACAAGAATATAACTACTATAATACTGCCCCCTATGTACAGATAACTAACTGAGACAATTAACTACTAAATATCCCCTATGTACAGAATATAACCTAAAACTGCCCCTATGTACAGAAGATATAACTACTATAATACTGCCCCCTATGTACAAGATATAACTACTAAATACTGCCCCTATGTACAGACTATAACTACTTTATACGGCTCCCTATGACAGATATAACTACTATAATACTGCCCCTATGTACAGAATAAACTACTATAATACTGCCCCCTATTGTACCAGATATAACTACTATATACTGCCCCCTCTGTACAAGAATATAACTACTATAATACTGCCCCCATGTACAGGAATATAACTACTATAATACTAATCTGCCCCTATGAGGCAAGAATATGAACTACTATAATACTGCCCCCTATGTACAAGAATATACTACTATAATACTGCCCCCTATGTACAGGAATTAACTACTATAATTACTGCCCACCTATGTACAAGAATATAACTGCCTATATACTGCCCCCTAGTACAGGAATATAACTACTAAAAATACTGCCCCCTATGTACAGGAATATAACTAACTACATAATACTGCCCCCTTGTACAAGAAATATAACTACTATAATACTGCCCCCTATGTACAAGATATAACTACTATAATACTGCCCCCTTTGTACAAGAATATAACTACTATAATACTGCCCCCTATGTACAAGAATATAACTACTATAATACTGCCCCTATGTACAGAATATAACACTATAATACTGGCCCCCTATGTACAAGACTATAACTACTATAATACTGCCCCCTAGTACAGGGAATATAACTACTATTATACTGCCTCCCTATTACAAGAATATAACTACTAATCTGCTCCCTATGTACACAAGAATATAATCTAGCATAATAATACTGCCCCCTATTACAGAATATAACTAAATACTAATACTGCCCCCTATGTACAGGAATATACTACTCTAAATACTGCCCCTATGTACAGGAATATACACTATAATCCTGCCCCTATGTACATACTTACTACTAAATACTGCCCCCTATGTACAAAGAATATAACTACTATATACTGCCCCTTGTGGAGAGTAGTGCAGTAGTAGTTGTGTAGTAGGGCAGTAGTAGCAGTGTAGTAGTGTTGTGCAAGTAGGGGTTGTGTAGTGGGAGTAGTAGGTGTGTAGTAGTGCAGTAGTATGTACATGATGGAGGACGTGGTATATTCTGGGTGGGAGATGAGTAGTGGACGCTCCAGTAATTTGTCAGTGATTATAAATCAATTTCAGGGACTGGCAGCGTCTCTCGCCCCGGGGTCTGTAGTGATCACTCAGTGTTTATACCGCCATCTCGTGCACCGTGTTGTGGTGTGAGGTTTGTGTCGTCCTGTCTTGTGCTGTTCCTGGGGGAGTTTTCTGTGTGTAGGGATCACACAGAGGAATAAGCGAGCGCTGTGCTGTGCCGGGGCCGCGCCGATGTCCTGACCGATCCCTTTATTAGCGTCTGCGGTATTCTTAGCCCGTAGCCTGCAGTATCGGCGCTGGGTACAGCCTTGCGGGGCCACTTACTGCTGCTGTGAGGACGGACGCCACGTAATGATTTACAAAACCTTCTCTGGAAAGTCTGTGATCCAATTACATTAATGAGCCCCTGGAAGGCAGAGCTAATCCCGCTGATCCCAGTCTGCGGCCGGCGCGCTGCCATGTTGGTTTAAATAACATCGGGGCTCAGCATAGGGAAGAGCATCGGCTGCAGACAGGAGGGGGTTAATAATAAATCACCGCCTTATCGGGACTCCTGTAATACCGCTCTGCCGCTTTGTATCCGAAATATTGCAGGTGCTAAGGAACAGGGCCTTAACCCTGCCCTCTACCTCATATATACACATCTGATAATGTCTGATAAAACTACCGCAATATAGTAGCCATATAATACCGCCATATACAGTCTAAATACAACTGCCGCACTGGCTCATTTCCCCACATACTGCAATAAAGTAGCCATATAATACCGCCATATACAGTCTGAATACAACTACCACATACTGCAATAAAGTAGCCATATAATACCGCCATATACAGTCTGAATACAACTACCACATAGTGCAATAAAGTAGCCATATAATACCACCATATGCAGTCTAAATACAACTACTGTACTGGGTCATTTCCCCACATACCGCAATAAAGTAGCCATATAATACTGCCATATACAGTCTAAATACAACTACCACATACTGCAATAAAGTAGCCATATAATACCGCCATATACAGTCTGAATACAACTACCGTACTGGGTTATTTCACCACATACCGCAATATAGTAGCCATGTAATACCGACAATATATTAATATAATGCAAACACAATGGTGAGATTTTGTGGTATAATACCGCTATACACTGCACATCGTTATAAAGCACCTATACAGTTCCTCCTACATTCCACCTTACGCTGTAGTCATGGCCCTCATGTAGTACAGTGAATGTATAATACCGCCAATGCTGTCTGATTTATTTCTCTGTCAATTCAGTCATATCAGCGACGTAAAATACTGACATATGACTGTCTACATAATATCGTCATACAGGATTTTGTAATATTTGCGGTGCTTAAGAAGTCTCCACCCACTGCCCATATAATGTTGCCATACTGCTCCCTACATTGTATCACTATACAGTGCAATCGTGACCGTACCAGTGACTGCATAATACCGTCATACAGTGCTGAGAAATGCTATGCATTTATATGACCATATAGTGCATATATAATAGCTTAAGCTATAGGTCTCCGCAGGGGCGTGACTTGAGGTGCGGTCACACCCCCGCCTAGGAGCTTTAGGAGATCTATAGAGCATCTCTCCCTATTAAACTTTCAGGGTTTAATACAAAATTGGTTGCATACCCAGAGAAAGGGGATGAAAAGTCCTTTCCTGAATTCCCTCTTTTATGTGACATCTCATCGAATTACCTACAAAAAAAAGTCATAGTCATATTCAAATGAACGGAGAAGAGTCATTATTTGGCTGAGATGAGTCACATTTAGAGGCTGCAAGGAGAAGGTCTTCAGTTCTATAGCACCTAGAATCCTGCTGCTGGTGTCATTACAAAGATAAGAATCTCATCTTTCAGGTTTCTGGTTCTTTGCTCTTAAGCAAGAACTAGATCTCTATCATAATCTCATACTTCTAACTGTGTCTTTAACTTCCTTTAACTCTGATTCTGTAGCTCGTAGAATCACAAGATGTCATTGGAAAGATGAGATTCTTATCTTTAATATGACACCAGCAGCCTGTTTGTAGGTGCTATGGAATGAAACATAGTGGCTTCTAAAGTCCCCGTGCACTCTCTAAACTTGACTCATCTCAGGACAAATCTGACTCTTCTCTGATTTATTGCCACATGCTTTTTGGGGAGATTTGTTATAGATATGAGATTCCACATAAAAGAGGGAATTCTAGAAAGGATATTTCATCCCCTACCTGAAGGGGCTGGGAGTAAAATTGGGTAAAAGCTGGTGACAGGTTCCCTTTAAGTTCCCTTTAGGCACCAGTGTATTTATAAAGATGCCTCCTGTGGCGCCTCCTGCAGGTAGGAAGTGTCTGCTGTAGGGAATGTTGGGTACAAGCCCCCCCGCTGCCTCCCCCTACGAGTATTTAACCGCTTCATCACTTATTTATTGCGCTCTCGCCCGCTGACGTTACGATGAAGAGGCCGTAACTCACATTTATCATTTTTTACTTCGTGTTGCGGCGCCGGCGCTGCCGTTGTCGCTGTGACGGATGTTCCCGCGTCCTCGCCATCTTTTTCTCTCTTAAAAACAAACATTTCTAAACGCTGTAAATATTTTATCCTTTTGCGACGTCTCTTCTTATCTGTTTTGTTATTTTTGAAATGCGCCATAAATATCCGCGCTCTCCGTGCGGCGCGACGAGGAGCAGCGCAACGGCGGCAACTTACAGCACAAAACACGAACGCAACAACACAAACAACAAAGCTTACAACACGGACGCAAGAACAAAACAGCGCAAAGAGGCGCAGAGGAAGCTCTGAACGTGAAGTCAGTGTCGGCACAGCAGGGTTAGGACTCAGGACAGCACTAAGGGTCCTGGCAGCAAGTGATAACAGGTCCTGATGAAGGTCCAAAAGTCTTCAATGCTGTGGCCGTGTTCACACATTGGGGCAGATTTACTTACCTGGTCCCGTCAAGATCCCGCTGTGCGTTGTCCGGCGAGGATTCGGGTCCGGCGCTTTCCACTTAGATCGTGCGCCCGAGTTCCTGCATCCGCCGCTTCCCCCGCTGAGGTCCGCCGGAGTTCACCTTCTTCCTCCGGGTGCTTGTAAGTAAATGGCTTGCGCCACAATTCTAAATGTTAAATCCTTCCCGTTGTCCATATCCGTCGGGTTGTCCGGCGGCCACACCCCCTCCCATTTCTGTCGCGTGCAAGCCAACGCCAATGCGCCAAAACCCGATCTTATGCACCAAAATCCCGGGGCAATTTGTCACAAAACAGAAATCATTGGGAAACCCGACCGCATCCGACGTATCTTTAGTAAATGAGCCCCATTGTGTTTGTTAACACACTGTAAATGCAGCTAAATTATCAGATTATGTAAACATACTGTTAACGCTTGTCATCTTATACCACATTTACATTACATTTGGGTAAAGGTGATGGTAACAAGTGTGTTAACACAATGTAGCGAGTGTAGAGAACCCATCAGCAGAAATTGACCCAATAAACCACTACCAATATATTGTGAAGCAGTTTATCACCTTCCAGATCATTTTGAGGACCCATCAAGGTGGCATCCAAAAAGTGAGATTTAAATTGGTTGTATAAAGTCACACTGCGGTGGAGTGTCCAGTGCTGAAGTCCAGCTCTCCGGACCTCAGATCAGTCCCTCTACTGCAATTTACATCAATCAGAAAACATCTGCAGATCTAGCTAGTGTTGTCCCAGGGCGGTCAGTTACACGAGAGAAGGCTTTCTGATGAGGGGAGAGCTTGACTTCAGTGATAAAACTCCCCACCTGTGACTTCATCTCTTTTACACTTTAAAGTTGATTTTCTGGATGATGCCACCACACTGAGCCATGAAAGAGACATGACCTGGAAGGTGTTTAGATGGTAGACTCAATTCTGCCAGTAGTTTATGAGGTCAGTTTCTGCTGACAGGTTCCCTTTAATCGAAGGAGATCATACCTAAAAATAAGTGCAGATACTGCTGCATCATGGGCCACATTGTGAGTAGGTTCCCTATAGAGTCTAACAGCTTGTCATTCCTCGTGTGGGATAGAGATTCAGGTTTGTGTTAGATATACAATGTTGCAGCTGGAATCCATCAGCAAAAGTGAATGCAGCTCTAGCAGTGACTAGAGTATAGACACACAGTGACTCAAAATCATAAGAGAGTAGAGTAGACTGGGTTTAGGAGTAGTGTAAGGATTTGATCACCTTTAGTTCAGATTTGGGAATGACCCTGCGCAGTAAGTAGATCTGGCGCTGGCTAAGATGTGGCTTCTGCTGAGCCCCAGATAATCCGCCTGCAGGTGCTGAAGGGTTAATATCCTATGATCCCGTTTACTGATTACTCAGGTCCATTGTAGTGTCACCTCCTTCTATGAAGCTGGAAGAGAACCTTTTTTTTCAAACTTTTGTCAAACTATTGTTGTCCCTCTTGTCTGCTGACCCCTCTGACAGATGGACACAGTAACATCAACCAATCAGGAACCGGCTACGCAAAATGTATAAGACAGATATAGATAAAAGGGACAGTAATGGGGTCAAAATCCACCCCATAATCTCCAGGTCTACAGATGAGGCTTTATTGTTTCATCTGCTCCTTTTCTATACTATTACTTAAACTGGACCCATTGGGGCTCATTTACTAAGGGTCCGAATCGCGCACTTTTGTCGGGTTTCCCGAATATTTCCGTTTTGCGCCGAATTGCCCTGGGTTTTTGGCGCACACGATCAGATTGTGGCGCATCGGCGCCGGCTTTCACGCGAAATAAATTGGGGGGCGTGACCGTAGGACAACCCGACGATTCAGAAAAAACGCAAAATTTAAAAAAACGATTTGTGTCGCAAGATCAAGCACTCACATACACCAGGAAGAAGAAGGTGAACTCCGGCGGACCTCGGCGCAGCAGCGACACCTGCTGGATATCGGGCACACTACCTTAGTGAATCCCGGCAGACACGAATCAGCGCCGGACAACGCACCGCGGGATCGCGAATGGACCGGGTAAGCAAATGAGCCCCATTGTCTTCTATGGATAATATAGGGCACAGCAGATGTAACAATCCCCCCTCCTGAAATGTCCGTTCACCACAGTCCGACCTCTTCTCTTTCCAAAGTTTATCATTTTCGAGTATATAATTGTGCAGAGCGTTGGCATCCGCGCGAATGAGACGGGTAAAACGCGAGCGGCCGTAATTCTCGGCCACATTCTGAGCACTGCCAGCGCCGGCTAAAAGCTTTATCTGTCGTCTTTGTTTTTTTCATTGAATTAAGAACAGTTCAGCAGGATCGGCTATTTTTAATAAAAAATCAATAATGAATGTGCAGGTTTTTAGTAAATCTTGTATAATCTATGAATTATTTAGGTGTCCGTCCCCTACGGGATCTTCCTGAAAGCTTTTTATTAGTTCTACATGTGATGGAATGTTCCATGTTACAAAGTATCGTCCTGAGTCTCCAGATACGGATAGAACAGTGTCTAGAACATCTGTGAATGTCCCCTATAGATCTCCTCTGCAGGGTCGTTACTGAGGATAATTACTCGTTTTATTATATACAATTAATTCACCTCAGTTATCCACAACGAGTCCCAACGAGTCTCTTATCTGCTCCACATGTACAAGTTTCATACAGAACTTTGTCACGGGTGGCTCCTCAATCCGCAGGCACACCCGTGCCCCTCTCCCTCGTGGCGTGGCCCCTGGCCCCTGCATCAAACTCACTGCTCCATGCTCCTGTCCGGTCTGGACCGCTCTATTGGCGCTGGCACTCCCGGGTTTCCTTAAAGGTGGGCTGTTCCCAGGATTCCCTGCCGGATCTTTGAGCTCTATTGCCTAAGAGAAAGCTTCGTTTGTGTTCCTGTACCTGTTCTTCTGCCTGCCTTGCCTGTGTCCCTGTTGTGACCTTAGACCTGACCTCTGACCCCTGCATCTCTGCCACCTGTTCCTGACCTTGAGGCTGGATTCCGATTCTGTACCGCAACCTCGGGTGCAGGCTAGTCGCACCTGTGGAACTACATGGTGGCACCCCGCCGCAGCAAGACCAACCCGCTTTGCTGTGGGCTCTGGTGAAGATCGGGTGCCACTTAGATTCTGGTTCCAGGTGTCGGCTAGTACCATCTCCCGCGGGGTCCACTGACCCAGAACCCTGAAAAACTGACAAATGGAATAAGAAACATATTCACAGACATCACACAATATTCTATAATCCTGTAAATGCGTTTTCCTTCCATCCTCATCAGGATCGCGTCATTTCCCGTCCTCTTTCTCCTCATTGGCAATGGTAATGGACCAAGTTCTGGATTCATCTACCTGGACTCATGCCCATGTAACAAACCCATCGAAAGAGATTCCGATAGATCTAACATTTGGTTATAGTGACCACTAGACCTGATCTGTCTATTGTCATGGAGGACACATAATGTGTAAGGTTCCAGGTCTATAAAGATCTATCTACAAATCTTCAATGTCCACCAAGTCTTAATCCAAGACATCGAGATTCCCAGTAAATTTTCATGCAATTTTTTGATCCTCCAGCTAAAGGACTTGCATCTATTTCTATAGTTGTCCATCGACTGCTGCATCCAAACTGTAAGCAGATGGTCTACGTGGTCATCATTCTGGGAGTCTCGGGGACAGTGGAGATTACTATATTCAGTCCTCTCCATTTCCTGCTTGGTGGGATATGGATCTGGGAGCTGGTTCTCGTCGATCTCAGTCGTAGGACCTGAATCTATCCTGGGGACTGGTGGGTAGAGTAGACAATGTGCTACAAATGAAGAGCAAGAGCTAGAGTGTGACCAGACTGCTCTACCGTATGGTCACCCATGAGCACCGGGGGCTACATCAAGAACACAAATACAAGATGTGTTAGACTGGTGGCCTGAATCCATGCGGCCAGATGGATCAAGTCAAACTTACCCGATCTAGATATCGACCTGACATCGCCTGATCGGAGGACAGCGTCAGAACGCCCCATTCACACACGATGGTTGACCAAACCTTTTGAATGTGGTGGAATTGGACAGTTTTCATCTGATGGATGCGGTAAGAAGGTCGACTTGTGGAGTTTCTAGTCAACCAATATGCAGGTAAAAATTTCACAGCTGAAAAGAAGGTCCAACAGGGTGATCTTGTAGAGTTTTTGGGCGTGTAACTATATAATTGTAGACATATCACCCTCTAATGCCTGTGACCCGCCATGTTCCTTGGTCCATTAGTGATAATACCCCCCCTGGCTCGGAGATGGTAGAAGAACATTATTCCGCTCAGGATTTTTATGGGTTGCCGCATATTACTGCGGCCATTTTATCACTTGACAGCTTGATTCAGGAGCCGGTAATATATTAGACGGACATAAATCTCTGCATGATGATGTTTTCAGTGGTGTAACAGCTTTAGTATGAATCACAAAGATTTAGTGTCTCATCCGTAACCAGTGGTGAGAGCAGAAGATGGGAGGACAGGAAGACATGCAACCCACAGACCTGGTACAATTATTACATTTATAGAGAATGTTCATCACCTATTAACTGGATGCGATCATCTCTCTAGTAAAGCGGAGGGCAGCTACACTACGTACCGGTAGACCGCCATGGAGTGTGACCCATCACTGGACTCCAAAGTAGATTATCCCATATGTTACGCTATTGTAGGAGTGTATGGGACACACTACACTTACTCTTAAAGGGCATTTAGCACCAGGATGAAAGACTGTATGCAAATGAGCCTGAGGGGCTCCAGGCTTCATTAACACCTATGGACCCTGGAGCCCCTCAGGCTCATTTGCATAAATTCCTTCATCCTGGTGGTAGATGCCCTTCAAAGAAGTTGGACAAAGTCCTTATCGATCAGTGGTGGTCTGATCACCGCACAGCAGGACAGTGCCTTACACATCAGTGGATCTGCCTTTAGGCTCATCCTATGTCCTTTCATAAGATATAAAGGGACAACCTGGGGCAGGAGGTCGGACTGCCAAAAGATCAAGCAATGAAAGACCATCCGACATATAGTAACAAAGAATAGTCTGGACAGTCCTCGTTCCCTTCTGGCTCCTGATTGGTTATGATTCTCAGTAGTTACATTTTGATACAAGGTTATAAACATTCTCTGATGTAAACTGAATATACTAAAGAACTAGCACCACACGTGGAAGGCAGGACCACTTTCGGGAATGCACAACAGTTCATTTTAGCAAATCCTATAAAATAGGAAATTCCTATAAATTATGGACCTCAAAGTACATTTATCACCAGGATGAAGGTCTGTAAACCAGGCACTGACATACTGGTGTGTCTCCTCGGGCAGGATCTGCTCTTCTTTTAGCTTCTTATGTTATGGTTTTGACAAAAAGAGGCTGCAAAAATTATGCAAATTAGCCCGAGGAGCTCCCATCTCCATGGGCTATGGAGTCTGAAACACCTCGGGCTCATTTGCATAATTTTAAAAGCCTTTTTTTTGTAGAAACCATTGCATATGAAGCTAAAAGAAGAGCAGATCCTGCCAGAAGGGAAACACACCAGCAGGTAAGTGTGCTTGGTTTACAACCCTTCATCCTGGTGATAGATTTCCTTTAAGTAAAACGTAAAGTACAATTCAATTGTTTTCTATGTATTATTCTATGTGTAGCCACAATTATGTGAAACTTATCGTTACCTACGTTGCAATACTCGAAGCGAGGTGTAATGGAGTAGTCATGTGATATGTTGTCTGTTGTAGCATAGACTCTTCCCTATGGGGCAGGACAGGGACCTTATGAGCCCAGTGTTGTGTTCAGGTCCTGCACCGGTGATGGAGAGAGGACCTTGCTGGAGATCTGACTTTGCTCCGGTCCTATTATGTGACTGTAGCGGATTATTCTGGGGCTCGTAGATCACACGTACAAGTTAGCGCACCCTCCCCTACTACACGTACACGCATCCTGCACTATTCCCTCTGCAGGAGTTAATGCTTCCAGCGGCGCAGTACGAGGCAAAGTTCTCCTCCTTACAAGTGATTACGAGCCGGGGACTCGTAAAAGATGGGAGATAATTCTTTCTAATGAAATTGAATGAAGAAACAAAACTCTTTTCCAGAGAATGAGTCCCTTGTTAGACATGAGAAATTACACCGCAGCGTCCTCCATCCACATCCTGACACTTCATTCTTTATTAACGCTAACATGAAGAGAACATCCGCAGCTCAGCCGAGAAAACACAAGTTCTGGGTTTAAAATAAAAAAATTAAGAAGTTTTTGAATCTACCCCCATTTCTGTCGCGTGCAAGCCAACGCCAATGCGCCAAACCCGATCTTATGCACCAAAATCCCGGGGCAATTTGTCACAAAACAGAAATCATTGGGAAACCCGACCGCATCCGACGTATCTTTAGTAATGACCCATTGTGTTTGTTAACACACTGTAAATGCAGCTAAATTATCAGATTATGTAAACATACTGTTAACGCTTGTCATCTTATACCACATTTACATTACATTTGGGTAAAGGTGATGGTAACAAGTGTGTTAACACAATGTACGAGTGTAGAGAACCCATCAGCAGAAATTGACCCAATAAACCACTACCATATATTGTGAAGCAGTTTATCACCTTCCAATCATTTTCAGGACCATCAAGTGGCATCCAAAAATCTACTATGAAGTGAGATTTAAATGTGTGTATAAATTCACACTGCGGTGGAGCGTCCATGCTGATCCAGCTCTCGGGACCTCAGATCATCCTCTACTGCAATTTACATCAATCAGAAAACATCTGCAGATCTAGCTATGTTGTCCCAGGGCGTCAGTTACACGAGAGAAGGCTTTCGTGATGGGGAGAGCTTGACTTCAGTGATAAAACTCCCCACCTGTGACTTCATCTCTTTACACTTCAAAGTTGATTTTCTGGATGATGCCACCACAACTGAGCCATGAAAGAGACATGACCTGGAAGGTGTTTTAGATGGTAGACTCAATTCTGCCAGTAGTTTTGAGGTCAGTTTCTGCTGACAGTTCCCTTTAATTGAAGGAGATCAACCTAAAAATAAGTGCAGATACTGCTGCATCATGGGCCATGAGTAGTTTCCCTATAGAGTCTAACAGCTTGTCATTCCCCGTGTGGGACGAGATTCAAGTTTGTGTTAGATATACAAGTTGCAGCTGGAATCCATCAGCAAAAGTAATGCAGCTCTAGCAGTGACTAGAGTAAATAGACACACAGTGACTCAAAATCATAAGAGAGTAGAGTGACGGGTTTAGGAGTAGTGTTAAGATTTTATCACCTTTAGTTCAGATTTGGGAATGACCCTGCACGTAAGTAGATCTGGCGCTGGCTAAGATGTGGCTTCTGCTGAGCCCCAGATAATCCGCCTGCAGGTGCTGAAGGTTAATATCCTATATCCCGTTTACTGATTACTCAGGGTCCATTGTAGTGTCACCTCCTTCTATGAGCTGGAAAGAACCTTTTTTTTCAAACTTTTGTCAAACATATTGTCCCTCTTGTCTGCTGACCCCTCTGACAGATGGACACAGTAACGTCAACCAATCAGGATCCGGCTACGGAATGTATAAGACAGATATCGTTAAAAGGGACAGTAATGGGGTCAAAATCCATCCCATAATCTCCAGGTCTACAGATGAGGCTTATTGTTTCATCTGCTCCTTTTCTATACTATTACTTAACTGGACCCATTGGGGCTCATTTACTAAGGTCCGAATCGCGCACTTTTGTCGGGTTTCCGATATTTCCGTTTTGCGCCGATTGCCCTGGGTTTTTTGGCGCACACGATCAGATGTGGCGCATCGGCGCCGGTTTTCACGCGAAATAAATTGGGGGGCGTGACCGTAGACAACCCGACGATTCAGAAAAAACGCAAAATTTAAAAAAACGATTGTTGTCGCAAGATCAAGCACTCACATACACCAGAGAAGAAGGTGAACTCCGGCGGACCTCGCGGCAGCAGCGCCACCTGCTGGATATCGGCAGACCCAATCAGCGCCGGACAACGCAACCGCGGGATCGCGAATGACCGGGTAAGTAAATGAGCCCCATTGTCTTCTATGGATAATATAGGGCACAGCAGATGTACAATCCCCCCTCCTGAAATGTCCGTTCACACAGTCCGACCTCTTCTCTTTCCAAAGTTATCATTTGCAATATATAATGTGCAGAACGTTGGCATCGGCACGAATGAGACGGTGAAACGCAAGCGTCCGTAATTCTCAGCCACATTAGGAGCACTGCCAGCCGGCTAAAAGCTTTATCGTCGTCTTTGTTTTTTTCATTGAATTAAAGAACAGTTCAGCAGGATCGGCTATTTTTATAAAAATCAATAATGAATTGGCAGTTTTTAGTAAATCTTGTATAATCTATGAATTATTTAGGTGTCCGTCCCCTACGGGATCTTCCTGAAGCTTTTATTAGTTTCTACATGTGATAATGTTCCATGTTACAAAAGATCGACTCACTCTCCAGATACGGATGAAACGTATCTAGAACATCTGTGAATGTCCCCTATAGATTCCTCTGCAGGGCGTTACTGAGGATAATTACTCGTTTTATATATACAATTAATTCACCTCGATTATCCACAACGAGTCCCAACGAGTCTTCTTATCTGCTCCACATGTACAAGTTTCATACAGAACTTTGTCACGGGTGGCTCCTCATCCGCAGGCACACCCGTGCCCCTCTCCCTCGTGGCGTGGCCCCTGGCCCCTGCATCAAACCACTGCTCCATGCCCTGTCCGTTCTGGACCGCTCTATTGGCGCTGGCACTCCCGGGTTTCCTTAAAGGTGGGCTGTTCCCAGGATTCCCTGCCGGATCTTTGAGCTCTATTGCCTAAGAGAAAGCTTCGTTTGTGTTCCTGTACCTGTTCTTCTGCCTGCCTTGCCTGTGTCCCTGTTGTGACCTTAGACCTGACCTCTGAACCCCTGCATCTCTGCCACCTGTTCCTGACCTTGAGGCTGGATTCCGATTCTGTACCGCAACCTCGGGTGCAGGCTAGTCGCACCTGTGGAACTACATGTGGCACCCCGCCGCAGCAGACCAACCCGCTTTGCTGTGGGCTCTGGTGAAGATCGGGTGCCACTAAGATTCTGGTTCCAGGTGTCGGCTAGTACCATCTCCCGCGGGGTCCACTGACCCAGAACCCTGAAAAATGACAAATGGAATAAGAAACATATTCACAGACATCACACAATATTCTATAATCCTGTAAATGCGTTTTCCTTCCATCCTCATCAGGATCGCGTCATTTCCCGTCCTCTTTCTCCTCATTGGCAATGGTAATGGACCAAGTTCTGGATTCATCTACCTGGACTCATGCCCATGTAACAAACCCATCGAAAGAGATTCCGATAGATCTAGATTTTGGTTATAGTGACCACTAGACCTGATCTGTCTATTGTCATGAGGACACATAATGTGTAAGGTTCCAGGTCTACAAATCTTCAATGTCCACCAAGTCTTAATCCAAGACTTTGGAGTCGGTCAACGAGATCCCAGTAATTTCATGCAATTTTTTGATCCTCCAGCTAAAGGACTTGCATCTATTTCTATAGTTGTCCATTGACTGCTGCATCCAACTGTAAGCAATGGTCTACGTGGTCATCATTCTGGGAGCTCGGGGACAGTGGAGATTACTATATTCAGTTCCTCTCCATTTCCTGCTTGGTGGGATATGGATCTGGGAGCTGGTTCTCGTCGATCTCAGTCGTAGGACCCTGAATCTATCCTGGGGACTGCGCCCGATATCCTGCATGTGTCGCTTCCCCGCTCAGGTCCCCGGAGTTCACCTTCTTCTTCCTGGTGCATGTAAGTGCTTGGGCTTGTGACACAAATTGAAAGTTAAATGCTGTGCTCAGTCCGAATCAGTCGGATCGTCCGGCGGCTCGCCCCCGGAATCCTGTGGCATGAAACAACCGTGCCAAAAAATGATCCCACAATCCCAGCACAGACACCTTTTAAATACCTGTCACAGCTGTGCATATCCCAAAAAAGACGAACAGTCTGACAAAAGTGTGCATGCAGACCCTTAGTAAATAAGCCCCAATACTTTTAGCAGAGAGCTAAGAGCACAGCAGTGTAAGGACACACTTGGAGAAGCTACAGTTCTTGAATAGAAATGCATATACAACAGTCCTGCTGCTACTAACAACATACACAAAGGTCTGATTACACATCTCTCCAGGGACAATACCTAATACTGGCTTCAGAGGAGCACAGCAGTGTGAGGACACACCCCCAGTGCACTTAGAGAAGCTACAATTCTGGAATATGAATCCATGTTTCACAGTTCTGCTGCTACTAACAATTACACAAAAGCCGGATGACAAATCTCACCAGGGACAAGACTTAACAGTGGCTGCAGTTTGCATGGTCACACCTGCTGACAGGTTCCCTTTAATAAATTGTCAGCAAGATGGTCCTCTTTCAGCCCCAGCGGTCAGTGGCGCCCCCTGGCTGGTGTAGTAATAGCGCTGTGTGGCTTATTAGCCAGTGATCACGTCTCTTCCTATCACGTGGCTGATAGCGCTATTCTACGTAATCTGGAGCAGACGTTTCCTGATCCGACGGTCTCCGGTGAGCGCTCTCTCTTTCTCTGTCTCTCTCTGTCTATCTGTCTCTCTCTGTCTGTCTCTCTCTGTCTCTCTCTCTTTGTCTCTCTCTCTGTCTCGCTCAGACGTTACAGACAGCGGAGTATTTCCGGAGCGCTGAGCTCTCAAATTAAAACAGACAAGAGAGATAATGAAATCACTGACATTAGAACGGGTCCCGCAGCCTCCGCTTTTTAATTTTTTTTGGTAATGAAATCTTCTAGTATCTGGTGAGAGGGAAAGGGGTTAACCCCTTAGGGCCCACCAAATCCTCTGATGTATGCGGTAAATGGGACTATATGGCGGCACTATGACTATGGAGCCCATCAGACCCCATGCACTTCCTGAGGAGGATGAGCCCTACTCCGTGTCTTAGTGCGCTGCATCGTTTACCCCGGGGGCGTCTTATCTCACGATTGCAGTCAGCGGATGGAATTGGAATAAGGCAGTAGAACTGTTTGCTTTTCTACTCTACATTTATAAATTCCTCCGTCAGCTGAACGGCTTCTTACGTCCTTGTAGTTTGGCAGATTGATAGCGGCTCAGAGAGTCAGAGCCAATGTATAATACCGCCATCATGTCATAGTATATGGAGACGAGGTGCTCAGAGATTGTCACTAGTTTACTTATGCAGCGCTGAGACGGAATTACATGGTGTTTTCTTCTCCAGTCACATCCAGAGCTGCATCTACAGTTTGAACGGCTCCACTGAAGCTGGGGTTCAAGATTCATTGCACAATTGACACGCTGACTCTTTGGGTACAGGACAGGGACACGCTGACACTTGGGGGACAGGACAGGGACACGCTGATACTTGGGGGACAGGACAGGGACACGCTGACACTTGGGGGGCATTGTCCATGTATAATGCGCTGTGCGGGGAGTCACTAAGATCCTGCGTCCGATATCCTGCATGTGTCGCTTCCCCGCTCAGGTCCCCGGAGTTCACCTTCTTCTTCCTGGTGCATGTAAGTGCATTGTCCGTGTATAATGCGCTGTGCGGGGAGTCACTAAGATCCTGCGCCCGATATCCTGCATGTGTCACTTCCCCGCTCAGGTCCCCGGAGTTCACCTTCTTCTTCTTGGTGCATGTAAGTGCATTGTCCGTGTATAATGCGCTGTGCGAGGAGTCACTAAGATCCTGCGCCCGATATCCTGCATGTGTCGCTTCCCCACTCAGGTCCCCGGAGTTCACCTTCTTCTTCCTGGTGCATGTAAGTGCATTGTCCGTGTATAATGTTCTGTGCGGGGAGTCACTAAGATCCTGCCCCCGATATCCTGCATGTGTCACTTCCCCGCTCAGGTCCCTGGAGTTCACCTCCTTCTTCCTGGTGCATGTAAGTGCATTGTCCGTGTATAATGCGCTGTGCTGGGAGTCACTAAGATCCTGCGCCCGATATCCTGCATGTGTCACTTCCCCGCTCAGGTCCCCGGAGTTCACCTTCTTCTTCCTGGTGCATGTGAGTGCTTGATCTTGCGACACAATTCCGTTTTTAAATTCCGCGGTTTGTCCGAATCCGTCGGGTTGTTCGACGGCACGCCCTCCCCCCATTTCTGTTGCATGCAAGCCGGCGCCAATGGGCCACAATCCGATCGCATGCGCCAAAAACCCAAGGCAATTCGGCGCAAAAATGAAACCCGACGGAATCGCGGTCTGCGGACCCTTAGTAAATGAGCCCCATTATTTTTCGTTCTATATTTCTGTGTGTGTGTTAAAGGAAATCAACCATTTGTTTTAATGCATTGTGAACCAAACATAGCTTGAGAATGCTGTAGCTACACTGATGCAGAAATATATCTTGTTTAATCCCTGATCCAAGTGGTTTTGCTCAAAAAAAACTATTTGCTCAAAAAGAGTGTTTTGTTATATTTTGTTGTTTCTCAGTTTTTGTTGCCTTGTTCTGGTTAGTGGGTGCCTGCGCTTAGAATGAATTCCTAGGATTTTGCTGAAGTTGTGTCTTTTTGGGTTATTCTGGTGGTTTTATGTAGTCTCTCGCTCCCGCTTGTGGTTTTGCCTACGGCCAAGAAGCTACAAGCGGCGCGGCGCTGTATGAAGTGCAGGGAGATGTGAGTGGGCGCTGGGGGTGCGTGTGTTCGCCTTTCTGGCGGCGCAGTCCTCGGAGGGATCCGCGGTTGTGTTATTTGCGGAGCTGATCCCTCGGAAATCTCCGTAGCTCGTCTACTCAGATGTCTCGTTGTCTTTGTTAGCGTCTTCACGTTCTGCCTCCGTCTTCTGACAGCGCACGTGGCCCCATCATAAATTTATATTCTTCCCCGTCGCCTCGTCTTGCATAAATCGTCATGACAACTCATCGTAGGAATTTTAGGGGCAACGCAGGAACATCAATAAAGGCCCCAAAAATTGCAAGACGGATGCGCTCAAGCGCTTTATCCGACGCTACTATGGCCTCCAGGCACAAAGCGACTCCACAGAGAAGTAACTACAGACATGAAAGATGGGCCAACACAGTCCCCCAAAACTAAGCCAACAAGCCAGTGGGGTAGTAAGATGTCATGCAGGGGGTCTAGAGGGGGAGATCCACCCAGTCCAATCAATGGGACACGTGGAAAGACAATTCTATTGCTTTACATGTTTAGATCCTTCCAATATCATCAGGATCCATCAGCAATGGTGCTACAGGTCCGGGGCTTGTGCATGGATGCTGATGGCAAAGAGTTTGTGACTGGCGCGTAGATGCTCCCAATCCTCCCGTTACTCCCTATCCTAGTGGTTAGAAGAGTTAAAGGAAACCTATAATCAAAATCCATCAGAATAAACCCGGGACATTACTCATAGATCCAGGAACTTCTCTTATCAGTGTCATCCATGGCCTCCGTCCTTCTAAAAATCAACATTTAAAATTATGCTAATGAGCCTCTGTGTGTTGTAGCCTCACAGGCTGTTACACTGTCTACTCCTGCTCCCTCAGCACTTTCCCCATCCCTCTGCCTGATGTAATCCTCACATAGTGGGAAGGGGAAGTTTTCCTGCACAGTGTAATAGCCTAGGAATCTGCAGTATGAAGCGGATCTGGGAATCGCCCCAGTAGCCTTTCAGGCTCATCAGCATTATTTTAAAAGTTGATTTTAGCAGGAAGGAGGCCATGGATAACACATATAAGAGGATACCACAGTCCCGGTGCCTGGATCTAGGAGTAATGTCCCGGGTTTATCAGGATGGATTGTGATGGAGATTTCCTTTTATCCACAGAGCAGCGGATAATTGTGTAATCCTGGAGGGTTCTACAGCCGGAACCACAGACAATCCAGAGAATAACTCCACGTTCTCCCGCCCGGGTCCATGTCAGGGGGACATTCATGGGGCTCCTACTGCTCAACGTTGTCTTTTATGCGACAAAAACCTGGATGTTCCCTGACAAGGGGCAGGTCTCCAGATCACAGAGGCCTCAGGCAGCGGACCCCCCCGGATTATACTGTTACTCCACATCCTGTAGATGGGGGAGACATGTACATTGATACAATGCTCTGGGCCAATTGCAGGGGTGCAGAAATACAAAAATATCCACAACCCACAGAGTGCCCAAAACCGGACTCTGGGATCTCTCCTGCGCCATAGAAAACCCGCAGCCGCCTCAGCAGAACACTCTGGACTTCTGCTGGTTCTGATGTAGCAGCTTCTAGAGTAACATATTGTTACATTTCCCTGACAGATATTGTGCGTCGCGTTCACACCACGTAGCCGCAGTATTTGTGTGAAAACTGTCACTAAAAATCTCACACATCAGGTGGAGCTGAAAGACGAAATGTGAGAGAAAACTTTGGCAAAACTTTGGGTTCCTTCGTCACTAAGATATTCAGATCTGATGGTCCCTCCGTGATGAAGGGTTAATAGCCATAAATAGGTTAATTCATATGTTCAGCATAGGGGGGCAAAACCCACCCAAATGGGCCCAACTCAGGTTCTACCATCCAGTGACTTAAGTGGTAGGTACTGGTTTCTCCTCCCTATACAATAATCATGGATATAAGAGGAGACATGTCCGCACTCATACACTTGTCTGTGTTTCCGTTTTCAGCACGACATCTGGATTTGTAAAAGAGAACCTGTCAGGTGGATTTCTGACACTAAAAACGGCCCACAGGTCCTTATGGGGTGTTTATACTTGTCTAGAGTGGAGTCCGATGATACATTATAGTTGGGAGCTTGGCACAGACCATACACTGGCGATGAGGCACACATCTGGATGGGGATCTAGAGCACTTGACGCCTCCTGTGTCAATGCTTCAATGAAGCTGGAATAACACCCTGGATTCATAGTGCATACTGTGTACCTACAGCACTTGTGTACTGAAGCCTGGCTATACTACTCCGGCTTCATAGTGCACACTGTGTACTTACAGGACTTGTGTACTGAAGCCTGGCTATACTACTTCGGCTTCATAGTGCATACTGCATATGTACAGCGCTTGTGTACTGAAGTCTGGCTATACTACTCCGGCTTCATAGTGCATACTGCATATGTACAGCGCTTGTGTACTGAAGTCTGGCTATACTACTCCGGCTTCATAGTGCACACTGTGTACTTACAGGACTTGTGTACTGAAGCCAGGGTGTACTACTCCGGTTTCATAGTGCACACTGTGTACCTACAGGACTTGTGTACTGAAGCCAGGGTGTACTACTGCGGCTTCATAGTGCACACTGTGTACCTACAGCACTTGTGTATTGAAGCCAGGGTGTATTACTCCGGCTTCATAGTACAAACTGCACACGTACAGCGCTTGTGTACTGAAGCCTGGCTATACTACTCAGGCTTCATAGTGCATACTGCATAGTACAAGCGCTGTGTTACTGAAGTCTGGCTCTACTAATCCGTGCTTCATAGTGCATACTGCATACGTACAGCGCTTGTGTACTGAAGTCTGGCTATACTACTCCGGCTTCATAGTGCATACTGCATATGTACAGAGCTTGTGTACTGAAGCCTGGCTATACTCCTCCGGCTTCATTGTGCACACTGCATACATAAAGCGCTTGTGTACTGAAGCCTGGCTATACTACTTCGGCTTCATAGTGCACACTGTGTACTTACAGTGCTTGTGTACTGAAGCCAGGGTGTACTACTCCGATTTCATAGTGCACAATGTTTACCTACAGCACTTGTGTACTGAAGCCAGGGTGTACTACTCCAGCTTCATAGTGCACACTGTGTACCTACAGCGCTTGTGTACTGAAGCCAGGGTGTATAACTCCGGCTTCATAGTGCATACTGCATACGTATAGCGCTTGTGTACTGAAGCCAGGGTGTACTACTCTGGCTTCATAGTGCACACTGCATACATACACAGCGCTTGTGTACTGAAGCCAGGGTGTACTACTCTGGCTTCATAGTGCACACTGTGTACCTAAAGCACTTGTGTACTGAAGCTAGGGTATACTACTCCGGCTTCATAGTGCATACTGCATACGTACAGCGCTTGTCTACTGAAGCCAGGGTGTACTACTCCAGCTTCATAGTGCACACTGCATACATAAAGCGCTTGTGTACTGAAGCCTGGGTGTACTACTTCGGCTTCATAGTGCACACTGTGTACTTACAGTGCTTGTGTACTGAAGCCAGGGTGTACTACTCCGATTTCATAGTGCACAATGTTTACCTACAGCACTTGTGTACTGAAGCCAGGGTGTACTACTCCAGCTTCATAGGGCACACTGCGTACCTACACGCGTTTGTAATGAAGCCAGGGTGTACTACTCGGCTTCATAGTGCATATGCATACGTATAGCGCATGTGTACTGAAAGCCTGGCTATACTACTCTGGCTTCATGTGGCACATGCATTACATACAGCACTTGTGTACTGAAGCCAGGGTGTACTACTCCGGCTTGTACACTGTATATATGTCTATTTAGATGTAGATGAGTGTGCTGCTGCCCTTTAACTAGAGGTTTAATTGACAGGATTTCAATATGATAGGGATCAATACAGAGCTCAGCGAAGAAAGTGTAACAATGATAGGATTAGATACATAGTCAGCAGACTGTATCACACAGTGCTACACTCTCCGGCTGGGTGGGGGTCCCTCGCTGTCAGTGATGGGATCATTACCTGGTTATTTGTCTGTGTAGTCTTTAATCTTTCATGTGTGCTCAGGGATTATGGGAGGGAGATTCCTAATTGGAAATATTGTTCTCATTAGCTTGTAGGCTCGGGCTAGGGGTCTGCCCTCTGCGGTGCTGGGGGTCTCACA
The DNA here is from genome assembly GCA_019512145.1 of Engystomops pustulosus. NCBI lineage: Eukaryota > Metazoa > Chordata > Amphibia > Anura > Leptodactylidae > Engystomops > Engystomops pustulosus. The sequence goes on from WNYA01001184.1 coordinate 83,691, forward strand.
CACAGGGGGTCACTCTGCCCTGCCTGAAACATTTATTGGTTATTACACCTCCTCCATCATAGCAATATATCAATATACAAGGGTATTCATCCCAGAAAGATACTACACACCTAACATAATACACAATATAACACAGTTACACACCTACATAATACACAATATATACATTACACACACTATACATACATACACACTATACACACATACACACCTACATAATACACAAATACACATACACCACTACATAACAATATCACATCACACACATATACATAAATACACACTACAATACACAATAACACATACAACTACTAATACACAATATACACAGTACACCATAACATAATACACATATACTACAGTACACACACTACATATCACAATATATACAGTACACACCTACATAATACACCAATATACGTACAACAAATAATACACAATAATACAGTACACCACCTACAAAACAATATATACACACCTACATAATACACAATATACAAGTACACACCTAAATAATACACACAATATATACAGGACACACCCATCATAAACACAATATACAGTACATACACTACATAAACAAAAAATATACAGTACACCCTACATAAGATACAATTATACAGTATAAGTACCGATACATACACAATATAGACAGGTACACACCAAAACCAATACACATACAAACACCCTAAGAAAAATATATACAGTACACACCTATACTAATACAAATAGACAAAGGAACACAGGGAACAGAAGGCAACAATAGAGACAGGACACACCAAAAGAAACACAAGAGCACAACAGAACACCTACAGGAGACACAAGGAGTGAACAGGACACAGCCTACCTTATACACAAATAGATACGTACACAAAGACAGTAATACACAAGAGATACAGTTACACACCTAAAATAACACATATTACAGGACACACTACCTAATTACACAATATACACAGGACACACCTACATAATACAGGGGCAGGTCTCCAGATCACAGAGGCCTCAGGCAGCGGACCCGCCCGGATTATACTGTTACCCCACATCCTGTAGATGGGGGAGACATGTAAGCCTTGATACAACTGCTCTGGGCCACATTGCAGCGGGTGCAGAAATACAAAATATCCACAACCCACAGAGTGCCCAAAACCGGACTCTGCGGATCTCTCCTGCGCCATAGAGAAACCCGCAGCCGCCTCAGCAGAACACTCTGGACTTCTGCTGGTTTTGATGTAGCGGCTTCTAGAGTAACATATTGTCACATTTCCCTGACAGATATTGTGCGTCGCGTTCACACCACGTAGCCGCAGTATTTGTGTGAAAACTCACACATCAGGAGGAGCTGAAAGACGAAATGTGAGAGAAAACTTTGGCAAAACTTTGGTTTCCTTCGTCACTCAACGATATTCAGATCTGATGGTCCCTCCGTGATGGAAGGGTTAATAGCCATAAATAGGTTAATTCATATGTTCAGCATAGGGGGGCAAAACCCACCCAAATGGGCCCCCAACTCAGGTTCTACCATCCATTGACTATAGTGGTAGGTACTGGTTCTCCTCCCTATCAATAATCACTGGATATAAGAGGAGACATGTCCGCACTCATACACTTGTCCTGTGTCTTCCGTTTTCTAGCAGCGACATCTTGGATTTGTAAAAGAGAACCTGTCAGGTGGATTTCTGACACTAAAACGCCCACAGGTCCTTATGGGGTGTTTATACTTGTCTAGATGTGAGTCCGATGATACATTATAGTTGGGAGCTTGGCACAGACCATACACTGGCGATGAGGCACACATCTGGATGGACTCAGATCTAGAGCACTTGACGCCTCCTGTGTCAATGCTTCAATGAAGCTGGAATAACACCCTGGATTCATAGTGCATACTGTGTACCTACAGCACTTGTGTACTGAAGCCTGGCTATACTACTCCGGCTTCATAGTGCACA